>JACXGM010002549.1:0-28780 GCA_016801145.1 Umbra pygmaea
TTTAATTTGAAGTGAAGTTCTGCCATAATATTGAAGATTTCGGTCAGACAGTTAAAAATGTTTTTTCTTTCTTTAAGTGACGTAGCTCCACCACACAGCGAGCAGCAAGTAGACCCAACGAATCGATAATGAAATTTGTCGCCAACCATTTTAATAATCGATTTTTATCGATTTCATCGATTCGTTGTTACAGCCCTACAGTTGTTTCATAATTTAAAGCTAGAAATGAAACCAGTGAAGACCACCAGAATAATTTAGGGGAACTCAGGCACAAGGACACAAACCTAAATTCCTTGATAATATATTTGCTTTAAAACAGTAATTTGAACCACAAAGCTCTACCATTATTTGCAACTCGTCAAAACCAAAAAGGCTTCTGAGAATCAGATTAATAGAAATGTTTTGAAGAAATTAAAAGGTTCCTTTTCCAGAGAAAGAGAGCTCATGATGAAACCCAGGCGGATTATCACTACACTGGCCAAGATCTGAGCAAAAATGATTTGAAACATTAATTTTAACCATCTAGTTCATGTCTATTGAACTAGAAAATACGTCTGTGCAACGTCTTTTGCTAAATGGGGAGCATTAGCAGAAGCAGCATGAGAAAGCGCTTCTGAGATCCTCTAGTCTCTCCTCAGGCCAAAATATCAACAGCAGCAAGCTTCCTATTAGCTCTGCCTTTGGACCAACACAGGCCTATCGTAGTGCAGGGGAACCAGCATGGACTGGAGACAGCAAACAGAGATCTATTATATTACTACAGAACAAAGAATTCTACCATGTCCACTGACACATAATCCTTCAAAGTAAAATCAGAATTGTATTTAAAGGCCCCTGTCTTGTCTCATTCCATTGCCAGGGTTCCCCGTCATCCCTCCACGGGTCTTCTAGTATTAAGTTAGGATTGTTTACTTCAGAAAAGATTAGAGATCTGAAAATGGAAGGAAAATGTCTAACAGCAGCTTGGAGTGCAGTGTAAACATGGACAATTCAATAAGTCAGAAGACATCTGGAGGGGATTAGTGTCTAATGATTTGCTGTAATTCCAAGCACTGTGCCCCTGAGTACACCCAGACAATGTCTGAAACTTAGCCTGGTGGATCCTTACAGTATTACAGCATCCGAATACAGTCAACATGCCTTACAAATGATCACATCCATGGAGATTAAATGATAATATGGTCACACAAACATACAAAGACAAAACCTTCTGAAAACTTAGAATAACTAAACCGTACAAAACATCTGTAAACCCATCACAGAACACTGCACTAAAGTAGAGGTCTTGAAAGGGCAGAGTTATTAAAAATTGGGTGGCTCGGCAATGTGGTTTTAAAATTTTGTCTAAAAGACACAACATTTCTGGAATGATGGTTGACGATTTCAGGCAAGCTAGGGGACTTATATAACATTGCACCCTGCCTGCACTCAATGGCCTTCTTTTGACTTACACCATGTCTTACAAGAACTGGTCATGCAACCAACTGCAATCCTGTATTGTTTTGTAGGCATTACATTGATCTGAAATTAAAGTCACAACATTATTAATTAGGGATGAGCTAAAAGTTTCATCATTAGGACAATAAATGAATGGAACAGAAATTTTGTCTTTGCCATTGTATGTGAATAATTAATTTCAAATCAGTAATTTCCATCATTGAAAGACACTTGCAACATTGGTAATGTCTTGGATATATATTTGAATGAATTTATTGCCACCTTCATGAATTACAAAACCAATCAAAAACGTAAAAATCACTGGTTGTTCTAAAATGTTTGACTGATAGTGTACTGTGTTTGTAGTATTTAGCAGTATACCATTTTCAGTCCCCCTGCAGTCGTACTTTAACATCATGCTCGCCCAATACACCACAATTTTGTCCTGAGAAATCAGCGGTGATGAATCGGTGAACTTCCGGAAGTAGTTAAGCAATGTGGCATCGTGGTGCCAGGACAACAACCTCTCCATCATCTTTAGAAAAACAAAGGAAATTACTGTTGTATTTAGGAAGGAGAGGAGGGAACATGCCCCAACCCACATCAATGGAGCAGAAGTAGAGAGTTATTATGTTTTAAGTTTCCCAGCGTTCACATGTCTGAGGACTTTGTCGTGGACTATCAACGGCCCCACTGTACTCAGGAGGGTGCAACAGAAGTTCTACTCCCTAAGGGGACAAACGAATGGTATGCCCCCCTGTGTGCGATCCAAATGCTAATGTACCACTGGACTTCAAAAGCATCCTGACCGACTGTATCACTGTCTGTTATGGGATCTTCTCCCCACATGATCAGAAGGCCCAACAGCAGGGTCGTTAAGACCGAAAATCACTGGGGCCAAGCTACCAGCTATACATCAGTCTGATGAAGAGTTCAACAAAGATCTACAGCAGGGCTATTTAAATCCTACCCTACGAGGGCCGGAGCCTGCTGGTTTTCTGTTCTACCTTGTCATTAATTGCACACATCTGGTGTAGCGGAACTAAATAAGTCTCAGATTAGAGGGTTGCAATGAAAAAATGGAGTGGAACTGGCTTCGAGGGCCAGATTTGAATAGGCCTGATCTACAGCATTATCAAGGACCACACACACTCCAACTACAATTGGCTAAATGCACTGGCGGGTCTGCTTCAAGACCTATATCACAGTGGACAATTCTAGTGTCCCCCTTTCTGGGAGCAAAGAATCTTGGCACGACCCTGGACATTATCCTGTCATCTCCTGTCATCCAAAGATCTCCAACCTCACCTGACTCCGCGTCACACTTCATTGCTTCATTGTTAAACCTTGTATCTATGACTAATACGCAATGGTGCCTTCATTGCAGCTAGGGAAACTGCCTATCACTACCTGAGCATTTTCTTCTGACAGCTCTGATCTTTTGGCCATGTGGGGTGGCAGCTACATCTCTGCCCAATCAATGCTCTTCGCTCTTCTTGCAACCCAATGATGGAAACATTGTATGAAAAACTGTATGTATCTGTTTTTCTTGACTTACTTCATACACTGACTTTGTATAGCTACTGATTAGATGTTCTACATGTCAACCGTAATCTGATTGTCCTGGCCCACACGGCAGCCACAGCATGTGGAACAAACAAAGTGAGTATACCTTTTGGATTTCCTGTTTCTATGGGATTCATGCCAGATTCACTCAGGAGATTTGCATTAAAAAATCATTTTGGAAATAAAGTTTTGTCAAAAAATGTACAAAAAAACAAAAAAATGGGATGTACTGTAAGTTCACCATTGTCCCAATGCACACAGCCAAAGCTATAGTGGAGTGGCTCAGGAATTTAAAGGTAAATGTCCTGGAATGGTCCAGACAGGCAGACCTAATCAAATTGAACATGTAGCTAATAATGTATTGTATAGACATGTAACACCCATAACAACAAGCATGTTTTATTCATACAATAGTCTCATGATAATAGTGGTAACATTAGGTTCCAAAGACATTCCATGAATGTCAGCAAATAAGTTTGATTACAGCTATATTCAGCTCATTAAGAAAGTAAGAAGTAAAATCCAGGTCCGACTCTCTAATAGGAAAACACACATGCTTATTTAATCTACAAACCAAAAAAGGAAAGCACTTTGATCAATATTCTATATAGATATATTGTTGCACAAAACATTTTTGCCCAGGCCCGTCTTCTCAAAGCAACATGACACACACAGCCATAATTACTGTACATTTGCAGTCAGTCAGTATTGGCACAATTAACAAATCCCAGTAGATAGAGCTGAGGGGAATACATTATAAAATATCCAGATCAAGTTATATGACCCAGATCACAATTTAATATCATAATCTTAATATCAAAATGTAAAGTCTGTGATTGGCTTATATATTTAAAGCTTTCTACACATTTCTAACAGTAATATGTACAATGTGACAGGGCAAGAGCCCGACCTGTCTCCTTATGGAGAACAATTCTATCAATCGGTCTTCCCCTATGTGGCAACTTCACCAATCAATTCCCAGATAACGCAATAACATTGTCATTATGGTTGGGAATAGAGCTGTTATTTTTACAAATAACTCTCATAGTTTTAACCAAATAAATCAAATGACATTGACAGTACAAAACATGTTGTACTCTATTCCAAACGACTTATCCAAATGTGGATAAATGAGAAAGTTCCATTTGACAATTTTCTACAGGAATAATAGATTTTAAATGCAATAATCTGCAAATCCTAAAGTGGGGAGGGGGTGGGGGGATTCAAAACTTTTACTGTTTTACAATTTGGTGTGTGTGCCAATGTGTTAACCACTTCCTCAATGGATGCAAATGGGACTGTAGATGGACACCAAATTTGCAGAGGGTACGCTAGAATTCATTTGACTTGTTTACACTAATTACTTTTGAGTAGAACCCAACAGAAAAAGGACCCAAGTTATACCATAGGGTGAGCAACTGGAAAGTGATTATAGAAGCAAAAAGACAGAGGTCTAGAATGTAATAATTGTTTGGAAGACTTGCTCAGCTTAGGATCTTTTACTAGAGCACACCGGAAGACATCTACATAATTGTGGGAACCGCCCCTCTGTTTCCCACTACCACACCTGAGGTAAGTACCTTGTGAGCAGTCCAGCTGAAAACAGGTGATATTGAGAAGGATTTTAAGAGAGTTTTTATTTAGAAAAGCATGAGACCTTCAGTTCAGTATGGCTAAAAACAGACAATGATTCTGGGCAGGGGCGTGCTGTGATTCTATTACTGAGAAGGCAGTAATAGGCCTTGAAAAGCATGATTGAATTTTGTGTTCAGGTTGTGCGTGCAAGAGAGAGAGAGCTTGTATCTTATTTGTGTCACACTGAAGTGATTGACTGAATGGGAACAGCATACTGTATTAACTATGGAAGATTATATTGTTCACATAATCCAAATATATAAATATGCCCTACGAGCTCCTGACCTCCTTTGCAATGTAGTTGTTTTTGTTATTTGTTGTTTAGACGGCTATTGGCTACATTATTACTCGGTATGGAAACATCACCATGACCCTGTAGCGCTACGGAGGGTGGTCCAGTCGGTTCAATCCAACGCCCATCCAGGGACCGACCAGGCCCGACCCTGCTGAGCTTTAGAAGCAAACCGGCAGTTGAATACAGAACTCTATGCTGCATAGCATACCCATAGATCCCCATTCCTGTATGCAGTATATTATTTTGTGTTGCAAAATGTATTTCATTGCAGTGTTTAATCGTTTATTTATATTAGTCTGTTTCTCTGTAATCCATAGGCCTGTTGTACCCGGCACGTGACACCCAAATGTCAAAGTCGAATTAGATTACATTTTTGTGCCTCGACACTCATTTTGATATCGCCGCAAACTACTTCAATGGAAGCAGCAACAGGCTGAAATATATGTGAATCGATAGCTACATTGGAATAATTTGATGATGTTGAAAAGGAGCACAAGATACCCATTGATCTGTAGGTGCTCTGACCTTATCCAGCCTCTTCAAAGAACCAGTTTTGTTCGGATTGTTGTGATATTAAAAACAAAACTGTCATTAACATGATGACATTTAAACTAAAAATACAGAAATAGCACTGAGTGTAATGCTTTATAGAACTAATATGCCCGCGTCCAAATTACACTGTGTACAATTACACAGGATTTTGCTTTACCTCGTACTATAAGGTAAAGCAAAATCCTGTCGAGGACAGATTCCTGGGTTATGGTAGGACAGCTGTGGCCATGACTTCCATCTGCTTTCAGCTGCGTGATAGAGAGCCTAACAGACTACATGTCTATACAGATGTACCATAGACTGTTAGCACAGTGGACATACAATGTGCAGTGATAATGAGAACTCTAATAGCTTGTGACTTTAAAAACAATGTCAAAATATTAAAAAAACTGAGTAAATAAATTCCACATGCATAAGACCAACCTCCTGACTTCCTAGAACAAACACACCATAATAAAACATGAATATTTACAACCAAATTACTGTCGATCAGCCAGTACATGAGAACACACATAACACCGGTAGCCACAAATGTATTTTCTAGCAGCATCAGAATAAAAATGCTGTATTGTTGCACCATGCTTGTAGGGCTTCATTAGTAGCCGCTGTTGGAAACACCCACAGATAACGAACATAAGAAATCTTAATAGCGTCATAGCCAAAGGACTTCTGCAAATTCTGACCCACTGAATATAAATTAATGTATAAGTGAATGGTAATATGCCATACATCTTCACAATGGGACCATATAGTACATAACAATGGCAAATAATGTTATAATTTCTTGGTTTATATTATTCCTTTTTTACTATTTCACATGCATAATTTTTTTACTTTTGTGTACTACTTTTTAACTATATAGAAATACTATGGAAACATCTACTTCTGTTTTTGTAATAAAATGCTCTGTAAAATGTTTTTTTATCCTAGGATGAGGATGTCCTACTGCTTCAATAGTCACTGATGCTGCTCTACAGTTCTGACACTAATTGACAGACAGCCCAATCATACTGTATATGTGCATTATAGCTGGACTCCAACATTGCTGTGTATACACGCCACTAAAGAGAAATATTGTTCACAAAAACACTGTTGTGAAGAGTGAAGTTCCCTTTCAACTTCAGATGAAAGGATATATTGTCAAGGTCACACAGCTGCTATACTGAGAGGATTTTAGTAGAGCAACTTCCCTAGATCACAAGTCAGTATAGAGGGTTGTTGGAAATGACATTGTTCTTCACTGGGGTCGAGTTCCCTACCATCCGGCCTTGTCAGAGGATGCCAACCAAGTCACAAACGGTTATCTACCTTGCCACATGAAAGGCACAGCAAGCAGAAACCCTGCGTCATCCCTGGCACCGACATGAACGTGTAGCTAACACGATCCCCCAAGCTAATCATGATAGCAAAGGAATTACTCGACTGCAACCCAGATGATTCAGAAGGTCCCCTTTAATACAGATGTGTACACACACACACACACACACACACACACACACACACACATATTTATTTACAGACATGCATAGTGATGCTACACACTGACACAACCACTTTTAAACTTGTCACATACGCTGCAAAAATAAACCAAATGTTTATTATGTATTCTGTTTGTGGCATTTCTTTATATTTGGTTTGAATAGCATGTGGCTAATAGACCAGTGGGAGCTGCAGTCCTATTCACTAAAAGCAACATTTACATTTCATCCAAATCTAATTAAAACCCCATCATATCAATAACAGAGCTCAATAGAAAATCATATTCCAGGAACTACAGTATACAACCTACCAGAAATATTAGCAAAATACCATGGCAGAGAGTCAAGGACAAGTATGTTCACTAAGCAATCAATGTTGAAAAGAGGTTTTTCTGGTTGGAAAGAGGTTTTATAGACGTCAAAACAACATTTGAAATTGTTTTGCTCAGTTGGTTACAGGACAATGTTTCAACAGTGATTTGAGCTATACTGTGTTTGCAAAATAAAATGAACATTTTATAGTTTATTGAGATGCGGTGACATATACACTACAATCATACTGATAAAATGACTAATGGGCTAAAGTACTTTTAGCTTTAATTTAAAGGGTAATTTTATCCACAACTAGTTACAACATTTTAAGAGGCAAATTCAGACAGATTGGAAACAATTTGGTCATGTTTGGTACTTGTTCCCTATGTAAGTCTCCAACCCATACACATCCTTAGATACTGCAAATCTTCCTTGGTGATGCTCTGCCAAGCAGGTGCTGCAGCTACATTCATTTTTTTCCTGTTTCTGATCCTTTGAACTGTCAGTCTTGTTTTCGGCATGTGTAAGGCATTCTCTATTGAATTCTTGTGGCCCTTTTTAACGTCAACAGAATCAGGAACTCTACCAGGTACAGAAGATTTTAGCTGAAACCCACTAGTTGTTTCTGTCCTGAGGCTGAAATTTGGCTGCAAATGATTTTACTGCAAGTTAATAACTCCAATGAAAATCCAAAATGAATTGGGTTAGTAGGCACAGAATCTCAATTTTGCAATATTCATCTCATTCTTTAGACTGGAGTCACAATGGAAAGATATGTTTGTAATTGAAAGGGGCATTGTGTAAGCACAGAACAAAGGATTTCAACAATCTCAAAATACTGTATTCTGAATGAAAATATGCTCTCCAATCTCAGAAAAAAGAATTGTACATAACGTAATAAAAACAATGGTGCCAATGATTTTTACATTTGTTTTGTAAGAAAGTACAGTACGTGTCATTTGAGACATTTAGAATTTTGGTTGATTCTCTAAAACACTATTTATACATTTAATGATATTCTTAATCATGCATTTCAAAAAGGTTTGAAAAACAGCTTGGTAGTGGAGAAGCATTATTCAGAAACCAGAAATACATCCTTAATAAGAGCCAGTCCGGATTAATGTCTTAACCTACTCATGGAATATGAATACCAAATGAGACAGTAGATATATCACTGTCAGATAGACCTAGATCTCAGATAAATCATACATCCATTCCTGAATTTTTTGCATACATAATATTTCTAGTGCAGCCACTAATAATCACAAGATCACAAATGTACTGTAATTAATTATGTTAATGTATTCCCCCAATGTACCTACAAACTGTCTGCACAAATTAACTTTGTTTTTAATCGGCAAACCGAATCTATTGTCATAATCTACACTTCATCTTCCGATTCTTTCAATATCAAGATGTCCTTGTTCAACCCACGTCCGTTCTGAGGACACTTAGCTGTAGTTTGATTTATTTGTGAGCTGAAATAAATACATTCATGATTAGCCAACCATTTGTGGTCTATACACAAAATTTCCATTTTGAAATTAATTTCCAAACATGTTCAGATGGCTTATAACTAGTAAACAATGTGAGGCCATCTCATTAAAACATATTGCACACATTTAAGTACAGGGATATGGTAAAAAAAATAAGGAGTTATAGAAATAGAGGTCTTTGTTGTTGAGACTTCTTTGTTGTTTGAGGCTGACTGCATAATAACTAAGGCTAACTGTTCAGAAATGTTCAACATCAACGTACTAGCAAATTCAACATTTCACCCTTTATAACAGGAAGTATGCCTCCAACGATAGCAAGTAGAAGTCTGCTGTGTGTCTACTAACCTTGGCTCAGAGAGGATATACAGGCATTCCTTTTATGTCATTTCCAAAGGTATAGATATTGACCGATTTGTACATGTTGACTTTGTCACAGAGGCGTGGGAGTGAGAACCTCTTACTAGCTATAAATACCCAGCAAAGTAGAACGTCCTCCAGCACTGTTTCACAGGGAATCTTAGAGATCTATGCAATAAATAGACTCCTGTCTTCCAACGCATTTACGAGGCCATTTAGTAGAGCACATAGGATAATGAAATAGAGTAAATCCTTTTGAAACAATCATTAAAATATGATTGTTAATATATGTAATACATACGTACAGTACAGTTCTGATAAATGCTACATAATGGATTATAGACTCTTTAAATTAATGTAAATCCAACAAATAGATAATTTCATATTAACATAGATTTCAATATTGTGATGATTCTTAATACTTTTTACATGCTTTCTATTTGTTTTAATAGAAAAGGTAAAAAAAAATACAGCATGTATTGAAAACCAATTAAATCTGAAAATACAAGTTATCACGTTTCTCTGCATTCAAAAACGCCTCAAAATGACCCATTACAATACATTATGTGTCTAGCCACAGTTGTCCTTATTCGATAAAGCTATTGGATGCCTTTCAGTGAAGTTTCTTATAGAATATCTGTCCAAAATGGTTCATTATGTAATGCTACTGGTTAAATCTAAATGCAGTTATGGCCATTACACAACACAGGCATTGATAGTAATTACATTTTTAATGGTTATAAGATCCTATTAAAACAGAAACAACGGTCTGAAATGATTGGCTGTCATTTGATATCTCAGCATATATTTATATTTTTTTATTTTTTTAGGTATAAAGGAGTAGGTAACTGTCACGGCTCAGGTCGAGGTTAATCAGTGACTGATTTACTGATTTGTGCAGCTTCTCATGGACAGCGACATCATCACCTATACATCATTTCTTTTTCACAATTTAGAGCTGTCAGTCATTCATTCATTAACTAGTGTACTCATTCCCTGTGTTTGCCTTGTCTCACTGTCGGTTATTGTTATCTGTTCCTGGTCGCTGTGTGTTGCTGTATTTGCCTGAATGATTACTCTTCATGTTCATTTGGCCAGAGTAGTTCGTTGGTGAGAGAATCGTACCATTTTACCATTCTCATCCTCCTGGACCTGTCTGCTGCTTTGACACCGTCTGCCACACCATCCTCCAGGAACGTATGGAGTCAATTCTGGGCATAACTGGAACTACACTTGACAGTTCATAGATCCTATCTGACCGGAAGCAGTTTGTGTTTCTGGGGAACTATAAATCACCCTCAGCTCCAGTCAACCAAGGTGTGGAGCAGGGTTCTGTGCTTGGACCCCTGTTGTTCATCATATACATGCTACCGCTGGGTAAGATCATTCACCGCCATGGTCTTCACTTCCACTCATATGCTGATGACACCCAGATTTACATTAATTAGAAACCCAACTCTGTCCTCCCTCCCCCATCACTAATCAACTCTCTCAAAGTCATCCAAATCTGGATGACTGCTAATCAACTCAAACTCAACAGCAATAAAACAGAGATCATGTGGTGGCTCCTATGGCTCTTCTTAAGAGAGGGGGGATCTTGTGATATCCATTGATGGCTGCTCAATCTGCCCATTCTCTGAGGTCAGAAATGTGGGTGTCATCTTAGACCCCACTATCTCATTTGGGCCCCACATCAAGGCTGTCACTAAATGTGCCCTTCTTCCACCTCCGGAACATATCCAGACTCTAAACTTCCCTCACTGACCCGGTAGCAGAGAAACACTTACACTCTTTTGTAACAGCACGTCTGGACTACTGCAATGGAGTCCAATCTGAGTCCTGTCTCGGGTTTCACACCAAACCCTGGGAACACATCACCCACACATTGCACCACCTTCACTGGCTTCCTGTCAAGTCCCGCATCACCTTCAAGATCCTACTCTTCACCTATAAGGCCCTCCATGGCCTGGCTCCCTCTTAACTCTCTGATCTCATCCTTATTCACGCACCCTCCCGTAGACTCTGCTCCTCTGATTCTTCTTACCATTCCAAAAACTAGACTCTGTACCATGGGAGACCGGGCTTTCAGTGTTGCTGCCCCCAAATTATGGAACTCTCCCTTCAGCCACATGCAACTCAGACTCCATCACCACCTTCAAAAACAGACTTAAAACCCACTTGTTTAGCTTGGCTTAACCCTCAGAATACCTTGCTCCTCCACTCAGCTCTAGCTATGCCTTATTACCCCTTATGTATATTAGTACTGCTTATAATGTGTTTTTATTATTTTTCTCTCATTGCTGTTCAGTGTATTGGGTTTCTTGAAAGGCGCTTTAAAATTTAATGTATTATTATTGCCTTTCTATGCACCTTTGATTTTTGTTCATATAATTGCTGATAGTTTGTGTTTATGCAAGTATGCAAGTATTAAAAACCTCCTAATGGATTATTGCATTTGCCTCCTGCCTTCTTCTTATTACAGTTGTTAGAGTAACATCTATTTAGAAAAATGATCAGAGAATACACATGGTTTATACTCCAGAACCTACATGTTTCTGTTTCAGCCATAGATTGTATAAATGGTTTTACCAAAGAAATAACACACATAATTTAACTTACTAAACATAACAAAGTTATGTTAAAATACATCTTCTCTGATGTCAAATCTTACATTATTTGGTCAGCGACTTGATTTAACTTCGATGCACAGTACCAAAAATAAGCTTGGACCCACTGTTGACTGGTACTGTACATGAAAGAAAAAAGACACTGTCATCCACCTTTGTTTGTGAAAGTTTGTTATTCACTTAGATTCTCAGTAGTTTCATTACACACATCTGTTTAAGCAACTACAACAGTCTCATTGTTGTAAGTAGCTATTAGCAACTCAGTAAGTATTAACAAATGTGGGCGTTCTGAATGCTAAGGAAATTCACATACTTCAAAACACACAGAAATGAAGATTGACAATATAGATTTCCTTGTCTAATAGGAAAATCAGTGGAACACATCCAATGGTTCTATATCAGCAGATATATTGGTATGTATGTGAAAACCTTTTTCAAGGCTCTACGACCAAAACTCGAAATGTAATTGAGCCACTATACTTTAGGTCATTTTGTTTACCATCATGCCAAGTGAAGAAGATGGAATTTCGCTGAATGTGGATCAGTTGACTTTCTCCTTGTCAACCATCAATCAGAGGAAGCAGGTCGTTGATGCAATCTACTGAGAGCAGCATACTGCCTCCTCTAAGGAAACTATTTAAGCACCATATTATTGCTGTTCTGATTGCCATGTCCCTTTCTTATCAGCCTGCATGTTTTGGACAGCTTTTATTTAAATGTAAGTTCCATATTGTTTTTGCAAACCTCCAAGCGATAATACCCTTGTAAATGTTTTCAGCCATTATACATTTATTTTCAAAGTCAAGCCTTTTCGTCTGATGGCAAACGTTCAGAGAGAGAGAGGGCATGTTGTAGTCCCATTGTATCCACATCAGTGACTCTGCCCCATGTGGCTGTGATGTTATGTGGCCCACCTCTTCCTGGACATGTAAGGGTGGACAGCAGGGGCAGGATGGGCAAGTTCAGTTATCAGAGGTTCAAAGCTGCCATAGCGTGCAATCGTCAAAATCATTAAATGCTGCGCATGTTTATGAAACCTAAGTCTGAAATGACAATGAACTGCAATTGAATTAACAATTGGAATGTTGATGCTTCATTTATTTATATATAAATTCACTTCTCAAAAAAATGAAGGGGACACTCAAATCACAGGTCTCAATGATCAAAACATTAATCAAAATCTTTACTGTACATTGTGTAATTCGTTGACAACAAAATTACATAAAAGTGGTCAATGGAAATCATCAACCGATTGAGAGCTGGATTCAAAACTCACACTGAAAATCAAAGTAAACAATTAAAATCACAGGCTGTTCCAACTTGTGTGAATTTTATCATCCCCAAGTTCCTGTATGCATTCCCAACATGAGCCTGATGGCGGATGGTGTCCTGGGGGATCTCCTCCCAGACCTGGATCAGGGCATCAGTAAGCTCCTGGACAGTGATAAACATCTCAGTTGGATTCAGGGCTGGAGAATGTGAGGGTCAGTCAATGACATCAATGCCTTCTTTCTCCAGGAACTGCCTACATACTCTGGCCACATGAGGCCAAGGATTTTCCGGCACCAGGATTAACCCAGGGCCCACTGCAAGGCGTAAGTTCAGCGTAAGTTCTGACGATATGTCTGAGGATTTAACAGCAGTCAGGGTAGTGTTGGCTAGCATGTGGAGGTCTGTGCAACATATGCCTCCCCAGAGTAATCACTGACCCACCACCAAACCGGTCATGCTGGATGATGTTGCAGGCAGCGTAGCGTTCACTATGGTGTCTCCAGACATGTATGGATGTGCCATCCTGGAGGAGCTGGACTACCTGTGCAACGTGAATGGGCTACAGATACCGCCTAATGCTACCGGTAGTGACAAGGACAATAGCAAAACACAAAACTGAAGAAGAATCAGTCAGGAAGGACAAGGAGAGCAATTGTCTCAGGCTACCACCTGTAAAACCATTCCCTTTTTTGGGTTGTCTTGCTGTTGCCTCTCCAGTGCACCTATTGTCACTTTCTTTTGCACCAAAACAGGAGACATTGATACACAATCACTTATGCTTCCATACTGGACAGATTGATATCCTTGAACTTTAATATGCTTTCTCTTAAACTGTAATGATAGCGTGTTCCCCTAATGTTTTTGACTATTGTATATACTTTACATTACATAAACTGCTAATAAAATATAATAATTTGACTGTGTACGTCACTAAAAGCACTGTTTCTTTAAAGCAATGCAAGATGGAGACATCTTTGAGACATATTCTGTGCGCAATCAGTGACTACATTGGTATTAATCACATGCTATGTCTTTCAAAGTTAGTTTGAATTTGCAGCATGTCTGTATGCTTCACAGGGAGGATGTTGCTGTCGTATATTATCCCACTCACAGACATGTGTAAGATCCCAGTTACTATGGTAATGGTCTGTCACTTAGGAAGCAGCTGAACACTTCTGTCACACCAAATGAGTGCAATATAGGCCGCTTTCACTAGTTATTTAACCACCAATGACTCCAAAAACCTCTTATTCATTGTATTTTAGGCATTTATTTATCGCTCAACTACTTTGTGTTCATACATGTAATATTTGTATGCTTCCACATTTCTTATAAAAAAAATGGATCCCGGGATTTGTTTTTTCCTCCAGCCAAAACCGGTCCCCGAGAATTGTTTCTTATTTTAGTTATAAATGTGTTTGCCTATTTGGTGTTCAAAACAATGTGCTGTTCATCTGTTTTGACATGTCTAGTTATTTCCTTTGAAACATGTACTATTTATCTAAATACAGATTAAAAAATATATATTGTAATAAAATATTGTGATCCCATTTTTGGGTAATTTTGAAGGACACAAATATTGTCAGGTAAACAATTTAAGGATTTGCTTAATGTATCTAGCTGTCATAGTGGCTGGTGGACCAAAAAGTACATTTTGCAAAACTGGCACCACCTGGTCCATGATGCCTGCGGATAAATCCCTGGCAAGATTCTATTCCGCTCACTCAGTTAGGAAGGCAGCTTTTAGGGATGCACCTTTACCACATTTTCATTGCCAATACCGGGGACTGAACTATAAGTTTCTGCCAATAACGAGTACTGATCCGATTACAGCGTTTTAATGCTATGTATAGTAAAACTTTCATCCACCCACTGCTGACACACACATCTGAACTCCAAATATTTCTACAAGCGAAGCTCAATGCAGTGACATCTTTCATTAAGTCCAAAAGGTATTTTTTACTTTACTGTACAGTTCGGGATGGCCGTTTCAGTTTCTGTGGGTCAAAACTGCAGCGTGGCTCTAAATATTCCATTTAATGACAAAATCCAACATTGTCAACTACTAAAGTTTTTTACACGGTGGGAAATTAACGTTTTTGCCTACATTCGCCAGCCACTCTGGTAGAAAATCTGACACTTTTCCCCCAATTCAAATATAATGTGTAATAGGAAATGTAGTATCCTTCTAAATTGATTCAATAGATTAAATTAATTATCAATACATTAATAATACAATTACTAAAAAGACCTGTTGAGAAAAAAAAATATATACCTTTTTTTGTAACGTTTATGTACTTTTTTACTTTTGATGCTGTCACTTGGTAGTTTTTCGACCAAGTTCTTCTAAATTTAGGGTGGGATGTCCCTACCATTGTTAAGTAAACCTATAATTGCGATTAGAACTTTTTCATTGTTTTCACTTCTGGCTCCACAATGGGTAAACACTCTCAAGCGCACTGTTGCTCCTGATTGGCAGGAGATTATAGATCAGTTTTGCTTACTTGACTGCTGCCAGCTGTAGTCAAGCAAAACGCTGATTATGTTGACCAGATAATTTTTTTTAATATTAGTGATGCGCAAATCATAAGAAATTCATTCTTTTTGAACGAATCTTATCAGTGAACTGGGTGTATTGAATCGTGAGACACTTTTATAAATCACTTTATGCTGCAGACTTGACTCGATGTTTGAGGCAACCTTTTGACCTAGTTTGCGCATCCGTCCTCTGCAAAGTAAAAATAAGTTTCTGCATTACTAAACCCAGACTAATTCAACACCATTCCTGCAAGATGTATGACATGGCAGGGATAGGGAATAATCGACACAGGTATTCTACTCACCAACTAGCTAACCAAATTTACATTAGCCAAAACCACAAAAGCCACTTGCCAGCAACCAGGCGCCAGCCAAATATCATCAATAGGATGTTATAGATTTGTGTTATTGCTATGTTCGATTATGAAGAGGTGTGGTAAAAGATAAACATTGCTAGCTATTTTGTAAACTGCAGCATTGGCCTATCTATGTATTATGCCTAATGCTATCAAGATTATCACTACTCAACTTATTTAAGGAAATTGGGAATATTAGGACTTTAGATTGGCTATAGTACTATAATATAGTAATGATATTTCTTACAATATTTTTCATATCCTGATTGCTGGCTTATTTTTGGGATAGTTGAGTGCAATGTGTGAGAAAATTTCATCAACCTCCTTCCTTGGCCCTCCACTGGATCAAAGCTTCTGACAGGTGGGATAAATGATATGGAGTTGAGTTGAATAGGCTATATTAATTTTAGGCTACAGTTTCTTAAAATCTCATATTTTGACAGGAATTGTGTTGTAAATTATGATGCGATAACGTACTGATACACACCCAAAATAATGTTTGAGGTGCTGACTAACAAATAATTAAATACTGGATACAAGTCAAAACTCCAGGTTTCAGCTCCGAATGACTAAGAAATTAAATTACCAAAGTTTCTTCATCTACTTGCATTTTTAAAATAGTGTTTTATAAAACATCACAAAGACTGTGCAACCTTCCCCTCTTTCTTAACAACATTTTGTCAAAAACTAGAGAACCTATTGAAACTGAAGTTATAATTAAAAGCCTTTCATATCATAATATTGTCATATTGTAGGCTACCTAAATAATTGAAGTAATAAAATTGCTCATAGTGTCTGTGGCATGGCTCAATGTAGTCAAAGATAATGATGGGATGACTTGATGATGGGATTATTTTTTAAAGACTAAATAATTTTGTTGTGTGTTATATTTTGGAAACATAAATAATGGAGTGATATTACAGTAAACCAAATGGTCCCATTATGAAATGGAAATAGAATTGACAAAAATATTCATTAAATGATTAAGTGATTTAAAGGATCTGAATGTTTTAAAATAACAGAACTGAGTGATCAAAGCAGCAGTAATGAGACAGTAAGAGAATAATCCTGGATTACCTGGTCACAGGCGAGGTCTTCGACAAGATTTGGATATAGTGTTTGATGCACAGTGTGTTCATACTAGTCTAATGCTGTATTATACATACTTAGGAAAAGATGTTATATATAGCCAAATATACTGATCGGCCATAACATTATGAACATTATGCCTAATATTGTGCAAGTCCCCTTTTTGTTGCCAAAACAGCCGCCCCATAACTCAACAAACTGTGATGCACTGTGTGTTCTGACACATCTAATTAAAACCAGCATTAACCTTTAGCAATCTGAGGTACAGTAGCATGTCTGTTGGATCGGACCATCCGTGCAAGCCTTCGCTCCCCTTGGCATCAATAATCCTTGGCCGCACATGACCCTGTCACTGGTTCACCACTTTTCCTTCCTTGGACTACTTTTGATATGAAATGAATACCACAGATTGGGAACGGCCCACAAGGGCTGCATTTTTGGAGATGCTCTGACCCAGCTGTCTAGCCGTCATAATTTGGCCATAGTCAAAGTTGCTAAATTCCTTATGCTTGCTAATTTTCCCTGCTTCTTACACATACACTTTGAGGACAAAATGAAGAAGCAGAAAACATTACGAATGGCCAAATTAACATTTTGGTACATTCTGAGAAAAAAAAAGAACACACTGGTGAGCTCTGCAACACAAAAAGGCCTGGATGCCACAGAAGACAACAGTGGTGGATGATCGTAGGATCCTTTCCATGGTAAAGAAAAACCCCTTCACAACATCCAGCTACGTAAAGAACACTATCCTGGAGGTAGGCATATCATTATCCAAGTGTACAATAAAGAGAAGAGCAAATACAAAGAGTTCATCACAAGGTGCAAACCATTCATAGCTTTAAGACTAGAAAGGCAAGATTAGACTTCGGCAGACAACATCTACAAAAGCCAGCCCAGTTCTGGAACAGCATTCTTTGGACAGATGAAACTAAATCAACCTGTACCAAAATTATGGGAAGAAAAAAGAATGGAAAAGGCTTGGAAAGGCTCATGATCCAAAGCATACCACATCTGTAAAAAACTGTGGAGGCAGTGTGATGGCATGGGCATGCATGGCTTCCAATAGCACTGGGTCACTAGTGTTTATTGATGCTGTGACAGAAGACAGAAGCAGACAGATGAACTCTGAAGTGTTTAAGGATATATTGTCTGCTCAGATTCAGCCTAATCCACCAAAGTTGATTGGACAGCCCTTCACTTTACAGATGTACAATGACCCAAAACATACTGTGAAGCAACCAATGAGTTTTTTAAGGCAAATAAGTAGAATATTCTGCAATGGTTGTTAATCACCTAATCTCAACCCGATCAAGCATGCATTTCACTTGCTGAAGACAAAACCTAAGGCAGAAAGACCCTTTAACAAACAACAACCAAAGACAGCTGCAGTAAAGGCCTGGCAAAGCATCACAAAGGAGGAAACCCAGCGTTTGGTGATGTCAATGAGTTCCAGACTTCAAGCAGTCATTGCCTGCAAAGGATTCTTGACAAAGTATTACAAATTTACATTTAATTTATGATTGTGTTAATTTTTCCAATTACATTTGAGGCCCTGAAATAAGGGAACTGTGTATGCAAATGGTTGCAATTCTTAAACGTTTCATACAATATTTTTGTTCAACCCCTTTTAAAGGTGAAAGTCTGCACTTCAATTGCATCTCAGTTGTTTTATTTCAATTCCATTTTGTTGGCAAACATATTTACAAACCTAACTGTGCACTTTACAATCAACACAGAAACAGATGTGGGAACACAAAATAGATGTTTTACTGGTGCAAACGCAGTGTCAGGACTTAGTTGAAATTGAAAACCTGTGGTCAGAATGGAAGCCAGAAGTGCAAACTTAAGCCTATCAAGGACCTTCGAATGTACTGGAGATCTGGTCCAAGATCCCTCTAAAGTGTGAGCCAACCATATCAGGCTTTAGAGGAAAAGGCTGTTATCTATGTCAGGAGAGGCTTTACAAAATATTAATTGTAGGGCTGCCAATAATGTTGAAACCTAATGTGTATTTTTCAGAAAATAAGGTAAACAGCAACATGACATATTTCTTTAAATGAAAGCAATGTCTTAAGAATAATGTCAACCATGACATATCTTTCCATTGAATACTATTTCTCACAAAACACTTGAAAGCTATGCCTAGCCTGCTTCTACATGTTCTATCTGGTTCAAGCCCACAACCAGTGACCTACAATATGTATCTTTACTGGCCATATATTCAAACATCCTTCTGGAAAGAACAGCAAAATTGACCCAAATCTTTGGACTCCACAATGTATCAAAGAGGAATGCTATGTAATTGAATGTTTACATTGTGATACCTCTATCAGAGACGTAGATAATGTTGTGCACTGCAACTTGCATAAATTGAGGCATACGTTGAGCCCTATTTCTGACTTAGGAGAAACAAACCATTGTCATATGGTATAATTATCAACTATAGCTGTAAATGAACTGCTCTTCTATGAACATAAACTAAAACTGAAATGGAGTCTTTATGTAGTACATAGCCTGAGATAGATGGTCTCAATTAGGCTTGTTATTTAAGGCAACAGCTGAGTTAGACAAAGGGAACATTTCTAAGGTGGTGTACCTATAAAATATACAGGTAAAATATACAGTTGTATGCAAAACTTTAGGTACCTCTGACAATTTCCATGATTTTAATTTATGAATAATTGGGTGTTTGGATCAGCAATTTCATTTTGATCTATCAAATAACTGAAGGACCAGTTACATTTTTTTTAATGCATATTGCACATTGTCTGTTCATCCAATAAAACTAATTTCACTACCAAAATATTACTGTGTCCTTCAGTTATTTGATAGATCAAAACGAAATTGGAATTTATTTCTAAATGAAAATCATGGAAATTGTCAGGGGTGCTTAAAACTTTGCATCCTACTGTAGATTGAAATAAACTTCTCTTTATACACTAAAAACTATAAAAAATCATTAGAAAGAGCTTAAAAAAATTAATTGTAGCCTTCCAGTAGTAGCCTTCTCTACCTGGCAATTGTTAACAGTTACTGGTCAGCAGTTAAAGCATCATACCAGTCCCATTGTTCCTCCAATTACAGTGATTGATATGCCATTTGAAAGCTCTGTACTTTCATATAAAAAGAAAGAAAAAATTACGTTGGTGACTGTAAGCGCAGGATATACGTGGTGGGTCACAAATATGTACCGTAAATATACCTTCACACATTTGATCAGTACAAGCCTTTCAATCAAGATTAGGCTTAAACAGTAATTTTGCAACATGCTTTAAATGTGAAGGGTAATTTGTGTGAGTCTGTAGAATCTGTTGGTAATATGAATGAGGGAAGTCTACTCCATAAGATGACATTGCAAGGGTTAGTTCCTGGCCTGACGGACCAACTGAGGGGCTATTGGAAATTCTACACATTTAGGAATTGTGAAAGATGCTGCTGCTCTTATCTAAGGACATTTCATTCTCCATATCTGTGAGTTGCCATAGCAACATTTTGGGGCAATTCCCATGTCAGGTGGCTTCTGTCAACTCCAACTGCAGTGAAAAAACTTCTAAAAAGCCTTTGCTCTGCAGTAAGAGCCATTCAGAGCACTAGGCCCGATCTCAAACTGACAAAGGCCCAATGGAACTTATGGTCATTAAAGTGTCTGTTAAATATTGCTATTTTTTATTTGTTTTAGCTTATTTCCCCTTTATTAAAGCAGGCCTTAATTGACAACTGATTCTCATTTGTGATGGTGACCTAGCCAAAGCATAATAGTGCAAGACAACATTTTCTCTCCCCTCTCTCCAGTCCAACATTTTCTCTCCCCTCAGTAACCCTGCTACGCTGGCCGCTCCGCAACCCTCCCTTAACCGATGTGGGATGGTGAAGGGCGCTTACATGGTTCATCCAACCACCTCATCCAACACAGAAGCCTTTAGTCAGATCATGCATGGGATGATTACACTCACCATTAATACCTCCGCGGTTGAATTTACAGCCGCCTGATCTGCACACAGGGAGCCACTGGAGAGTGACATGGCGAGGTAGATAATCCAATTTATTGATCCCAAATACCAGGCATCGCTATGCCAATTTATGCTGTCTCATGCTGGAGGTCTGAGCAAAGTCGGAGTCCAAATTCAGGCTCGATCCACTGATGTCATAACGTACAGTAGATTGTCCTGCAAGGCAGCGACTTAGCACACTACGCCATGTGGACCCCACTGTATTTATAATTCCTAACAAATACTCTGAGTATCCTGCTGCTATTTGTGCCTTTGTGTAATTCATATGTAACTTTATCTTGTCCTTTACTATTTAAATTTTTCTTGGCCACGTCGCCGTGGGAAAATGTGAATGTGTTCTCAATCCGACTACATGGTTAAATAAAGGTGAAATAAAAAATACATTAAAGAAATGGGCATGGGAATTTCCAGTTATCTACATATTCACAGGATTGTAAGTAAACTACTGTGACTGAAGTATAGACTAGACAAACTGTATGATTGTAATTGTAAACTTTAATCTTTAAAGTTTGATTTCTTGTCAGTTTTTTCTCTTGATAATATACAGAACATTCCATAAATGCCTTACTTTATAGCAGAAACATATAATAGCCAGGGATTTCAGCAGGTTTTTAATCACTGTAAAGAAAAAAAGACTCTGACAATACTGCTGAACTACCAATTGTCAGCTTTTTCTGCATTTGTATACTAAAATATGTTCCCCATAACTGACTGTTACTGTATGAAAGATAAAAGGGAAACTATACTTTTTTTGATAACACAGTAACAAAAAGGAAAAATGTAGTTATATATTGTGACAAAAAAGAAATGCTTATTGTCATTTAATGTACCTCAAGTGAACAATAACCTATCTGTTCGCGAGGATGTAGCAGATAATATCATGAATTAGCAAAATGTGTCTAATTAGCCAATGAGAATGGGGACTGATTCAAAACAGTCCTACACTTGCAAAGGAATGTCCCCTTCCGAGAGGACTTTAAATTACAAAGCGGTCATTATGACAGTGGGGGTGCAACTGGGTGGTTATAGTGTGCATGCTGCAACACACAGGATGTCGGAACTGAAATATTTGGAGTTTGACAGGGCCATAGCACCATATGTACATGGTGCTACTTTGGCACTAAGAACGTCTCTTTGGTACAGGGATACATGCTAGAGGAAGAATGCCTGCTGTCAAATGCTCCCCTGTAAACTTCTCTTTAACCCAGTACTGTAATGGCCTGAATACACCCCCTAAATAACAGGCAGACTAACAGGCTTGCTCTCCTCACTAAATTACTCCCTCACAGTCACAGATGAAAGGGTGTCATCAGAGCTGGGGGAGCTGTAGGCCTTATTGTGCTGCATGGGCTAGAATGCAAAGCTGGCAGTGGATATTAATGTCAATGTATTACATCTAAAGGAAAGGAATGCAAAACAATTCAATATGCATTAAATAATATCAGAAATTGCCAAAACGACATGGAAAATTAGGTCATGAGATAACAGTGATAAAAGGCTCAATTAATAATGTTAATTTTGTTCATATTAAAATAAATATGACTTCTCACTTGCTTCTAGCTTCATCACTTGTCTACAAACATGACAGAAGTGAAGCGTCTCTGGCCTTTCTATGCCACTAGCCATGGAAAATCACCATGTGATGTGATAAGAGGAACATCACAATTTCTAACATCCATAGCAAGTCTCTAATAACATCTGGAAAATCATATTCTTACAATTGGATACATTTAACTTATGACAAGGTAATTTGACACGTAGAATTCAGCAAAAAACTGTATAACATTCAATCTGCAGTACAAAATAATTATTGAGAGCATTACTTTTACATTAAACATCGTCTTGAAATAATGGCACATTTAACAAGTGTGTTTAGAAACCCAAATGCCAAAACAGCTCAATGTTAACATATGTTGCAAAGCTCACATGCCCATCCAACACTGGAAAATATACAGTAAATGGTTGCGACTAAAAATATAAAAGCTTGCAAGTGGCTTCTTTCCAACCTGTTTAAAGAACAATCCCACCGAGGCTATCCTGAATGCATGGGAAATGATGAACATGCGTGACGTTGTTTTTCAAACAGCAGAAGCTTGAGATATTGTAGAGCACTGCCATACTGAAATGTTGGAGAAAAAAAAAGTGTGGCCTTTGATTGATACTGAGTTGCAGTCAGCATTGAGTAACAGTGATGAGCCAGTCAATTCAGATGCTGTGTTCGTTGACATGTTCCGCAGTCTTCCAGGAGGAGAAGTTAATGAAGAGGACATTACCAACAGGGTTCAAAATTAGCACCATTAACCAGCCAAATGCTAGTAAAATATGCAGGTGGCTGGTAGATTTGCTTCTCTCACCAGGCAAAAACACAATATTAATCTATTGAGTGACTGGTAAAATTTGAACATGCACTAGCCGTTTGGCTGGTAGATGAAAATGTTAATTTAGAACCTTGATTACCAAGTGTCTGGATGAGAAAAATTGTGGAGTTGACCAGACTTTAACAGATGAAGAAATCCTCAAAAGTGTGCAGGAAGAAAAAGATGAAAGTGATGAGGAAGAGGACACCGCAGAGGTAGAGAGCACAAACATTTCTCACACTGCTGGCGCCGAAGCTGCAAACAACTTCCTGCATTACATAATGCAACAACCAGACACAAATGCTAGCAAAGCGATTGCGTGACTAAGCATGCCATCAAAGAGCATCATCATAAAAGCAGACAAAACTGTGACATGTTTCAAAATGACCTGCACTAGACAATGCCAGATTTAATTTGTGCTGTGTTATAAATGTATGTTTTTTTATTGTGTATAGTACATATATCATTGTACAGTACTTTACTGTAGTGATACGAAAAGATAATTTCCTTGTTCAAAATGAGACAGTATAGTACGATCATGCTTTTTACGAGTATTATATTAGTCTCTTATGGGATTTTTATATGTACTGTACTACATACTGTAAACTTGTTACATAAAATTTATTGAAGGATTAAACCAACGTTTTATGACTCTCAGTAATCCGGCACTCTCGCTAATCTGGCACCCCTCTCTGCAAGGAATGGCCGGATTAGCAAGAGTCCAGTGTGTGTTTAAAAAAACCCAGCCATTCCCCCGTCACGGTCCGGATCCGACGTTCCACCATAGAACAGATGCATGGGGCGACCTGGTTTACTAAATAAGACTTGTACATTGCGTATAACCTCATTAGTATAAGAGAAGGGGACAAATGGAAGACAGGGTTTAGTACTACCTCAGGGCACTATGAGTACTTAGTCATGCCTTACGTGCTTACTAACACACCAGCTGTCTTCCAAGCTTTTGTGAATGAGGTGTTTAGGGAAATGATGGGCCAAGACGTGGTGATTTACATCAATGATATTCTCCTCTATTCTTCCGATTACACTCAGCATGTTCGCCAGGTGAGGCGAGTCATGCAACGCTCATTCCAGTAAGGTTCTTAGGATACCAGAAATCGACCTAGGGTGTTTCATGGATGAAGCGAAGGTCAGCGCAGTTCAGGAATGGTCCCACGCCGAAATCCATAAAGGAATTACAGCGCTTCTTAGGCTTTGCTAACTATTATCGCCGCTTCATCCGAAGGTTTAGTGCTGTGGCCAGGCCGCTTACTGCGTTGTTACAGGGGAAACCTAGATGCCTGGTGCCTGTTGCGTAAGCACGAAAAGCTTGCGTACGCTGGTTTCCATGCTCATGGTGTGATGTATAAAATTAACTTGACGTGAGAATGTGCGGGCCGTACCTAAAGTCTTGTCTGGCTCTGTAACGTGACAAATTCTAACTGAAAAGTATAACTCACCAAACATTACAAAATAAAGTGTCCACTACAGTTACTGTCATGCGTCTATGATGTTGACTATTCTAAAAACATAATTACATCCGCTAATAAAAGTTTGATCATTGATGTGGATGACTGTGGATCAAAATGCCAAAACCCAAACGGGAAATGCTATTACCTTAATCTGCCACCACTCAATAACTTCTGTTAAAATTGAGGGTGTCAAACGAATGACAAAATCATTCAGGAAATGCATTTCACCCTTTGTGTATGGTTAACATTGCACACAGCACAGATAATTTACCACTGATTAAATATATACTCGCTGTGCAGCTACAAGATTGGCATGGAAAAACGCAATTGTCTGTGAGCCTGACTTTGGCTCATCCATAACGCACAGGAGGCATGACGCCCGGATCCACCTCCGGTAACAGTTGAGCAAAATCAATCACTGTTGATGCTCAATTGAATCTGTGGATTATGTGTAAATAAGTGAACAAGGTGTAGGAAATTAGGTGTAGCCTATAAAAGGAGGTGTAAATCATGTTGCTATACTTGATGAGCAATGGCTGCTCTGGCACTGCTAGAAGACATTGCAAATAGAAGAATCCAGAGAGAGCGTGTATTCAGAGACCAAACTGTTTTGCTGGCCCGTGATGATGAGTCAATTCCGGTTGCCAAGGTTTACCCTGTTGGAACTCTGTGCTGAGCTTAGGCCGGCTTTAGAACGTGAGACAGCAAGGAACCACGCGTTACCTGTCCCTTTGCAAGTTCTCACCACACTAGGCTTCCTCGCAACCGGCGCTTTTCAGAGAGAGCTGGCTGACCAGTCTGGCATTTCCCAACCATCTCTGAGCCGCGCCATGGCAGCTGTATGGAACGGTCTTATACGTATGTCACCCAGGTACATAAAATGTCCCTTCACTGTTGGCGAGCAGGCCAACATTAAGCTGCAATTCGCAGCAATGAGCCGATTCCCAAATGTAATCAGAGCCAATCAGAGAAAACACTTCCACTCTATTAATGTGCAAGTGATTTGGGATGCGCAAATGTGTTTGACAAATGTTGTCGCAAGCAGGGGCTGTGCAGGATGGCTGGCTTATTGGTAATAAATGTCATTCATGATCATCAGGCTATACAGTAAAATAAGGCAATGATCTTGTATTGGCATCTGAGTTTGTGGTTAATGTATACCCGTAGGTGACCGTGGTTACCTGTTGCAAACTTGGCTCCTCACCCCGCACACAAACCCCCAAAATAAGCAAGAGCAGCGTTACAATGATGTACATATAGGGGGATCGGTCAGTGGTGGAGCGGACCATACGGCAGCTGAAAGGTCGTTGGCGCTGCGGGATTATGATGCAGTTCTCCGAACATTTAAGGCCCTAGTGACTGTTTTCCACTCTGCCAACTTTTTTCTCCTAATACCTGATGACAGGCCACGTTTCCTCGCCTTCACCTCTGTTGTTGGAACCTCGATCTCACAGTCTGTGAAAATGTAATTTTTTGCGTGTTTAGCCATTGTAATTCAGGCAAAGAAATTACCTAAGGGGTGCATATATAGGATATCTGCATATTTATTCATGGGAGGAGGCAAGGCGGGGTCAGTGGCTTGTTCATGTGCGTTCAAACTCACATTGATTGTGATTTATAAAGGAAAGGTGTGCAGGACCTGGCGTACAACCGTTTTTTACATGTGAATTTTTCTGTGCGTAGGTACTTTTCCAGTTTTGGACGTAGGCCATCTTCTGGTATGTAAGCTGCGCAATATTTTATACATGAGGCCCCTGGTGTGGACGCCAGAGGCAGCCGCAGCCTTTCGGAAGTTGAAAGAGCATTTCTCAGCCACTCCTTTACTCAAACATCCAGACCCTAATCTATTGTTTGTAGTGGAGGTTGACGCCTCTGATGCCGGGATTGGAGCAGTGTTATCCCAGCGCTAAGGTACACCTCTGAAACTTCACCCTTGTGCTTATTATTCCAAGACTCTAACATGAGCAGAAAGGAATTACAAAATAGGGGACAAGGAGTTGGCGGTAAGACAGCTCTGAAAGTGTGGAGACACTGGCTCGAAGGTGCCAAGCACCCCTTCGTCGTATGGACCAACCATCGAAACCTGGAATACCTCAAAACGGCTAAACTTCTGAATGTAAGACAAGCCACGTGGGTTCTCTTTTTCACTTGTTTTGATTATCACCTGTCCTACCGTCCAGGCTCCAAGAAAACAAAAGCGGACGTGCTGTCGCGCATGCAGGAGTCTGAGGACGCGCCTAAGGTGGACAGACGAGTTATAACACTGGAGAGGATAATCACACCCATTATCTGGGACATCGACGCAGACATACGCAAAGGCCAGGTGAGGGACCACGTGAGTCCATCTTGTCCGGCAGATCACATCTATGTACCGGGAGACGTGTGACAGACTGCTGACCTGGGCGCACATGAGTCTTACTACCGGGCACCCTGGCATCGCGCGCAGGCAGCAAGTCCTCAGCAAAAAGTACTGGTGGACAACGCTAACAACAGTCATTAGAAGGTACGTCACCTCTTGTTCAGTATATGCTCAGACACCTTCCCTTCGGTAAATTACAACTACTGCCCATTACCCAAAGACCTTGGACTCACTGTTCCATAGATTCTCACCTTCCTCTGAGGGGCACACCACCATTACAGGTCTGTCCACAGCTTTTCATGCGGCGGTGGCGCTATTCACTCTCGTCTTTCGCCATTACGGAGTGCCAGAAGACATCATTTCGGACAGAGGTACCCAATTCACCTCACAGGTATGGAAAGCATTAGGGGTTACTGTGAGTCTAACCTCGGGCTACCACCCGGAATTGAATGGATAGGTGGAGGGTAAACCAGGACGTAGGGCGTTTTCTGAGAAGCTGTCTACTTGCCACCTCCCTCTCCGTCACCCATGCCGGAAGTTAGGACCCCGGTTTGTGGGACCTTTTAAGGTCTTGCACAAATAAACGAGGTGACGTATCGGTTGCAACTTCCTGCCTCATACTGTGTCCACACTTCCTTCCATGTTTCCCTGCTCAGGCCGGTGGTGGCTGGGCCGTTTGCCACTAATCTCCCGAGTCTTGTTCCGCCTCCTCCCCTGGACGTCAGTAGGGGTTCCGGCCTACGCCGTCCATGCCGTTTTGGATTCACGGAGGCCGTCTTGAGTATCTGCTCGACTGGGAGGGGTACGGGCCAGAGGAACTCTGATGGGATTCTGTCGTGAAAACTGTCACGAACGCTCCGGTCCGGATCCGGAGTTCCGGAGTTTTGATTACCCATGCCTGAGCTGTCATTGGGGTGCACACCAGGGCCCGGTTTTTCAACAGTAATCCACTAGGATTTGGATAACGGATTGGATCAAATCTTGGAAATGGGTTTTTCAAAAGAAAAAATGGATTACATAATCGGATTAGATCACGTAATCCAATTTTGGTTTTGATCCAGATCAAACCTTTAGTTTGGGTGCTTCAGAACTTTTTTGTAGGATTTGGATCACTTTGATCCAAAAAATCTGGATTAAACTGATCCCATCAGAAGGGTGGATTCAGCGTGGATTTCATGTCCAAAATGTAATGAAAACCTTAAAAATGTATCAAACAACACTATATTTGGATCATGCAGTATCTTACAAGATATCCTATTAATTCATAAGGTTTTAATGTTATTTGTTCATCCATCAGGCAACAGTGATTAGGTAGGCTTTAACGCATTCAGCCTTTCAGTATAGGGCTACAGCAAAGTAGAAAGTGTTTGGCCTCATAAAATAATCCCCCAAACAACTGACAAACTGCAGCAAACCAAGGCCATACTTGAGATCCGCCTCCTAAAGGCTACGCTCAGACAAGCTGGTCTCTCCACATCAGATGAGGAAGTCTGAAATTGTGGAGTATTTGACATTAAGTCTTTTATTTAAATTCAATACATCTATATTTGAAACTTGTTATACACATCCTCA
>JACXGM010002549.1:28880-46394 GCA_016801145.1 Umbra pygmaea
CTACTTGTTGCTCTTTACATATCTATAATTCTACATTGTGATTTCCTATCCTGTTTGAGCACTGGTTATCCAGATTTGGTGATCCTGAAAAGTTCCTATCTGGATCAGATTGATCCGATCCAATGTTGCTTTGAAAAACTGGCTCAAAAGTAAGATGGATTACGTGATCACGGATCGCAAAAAAAAGGATTACTAAATCCGGATCAATTTTATCCGGATTAAACCTTTTGAAAAACCGGGCGCAGGAGACTATGATTTAATCAAGAAGGACATTTAAGTTCCCTATGTTCTCGTGTGGAGTATGGGTTGTTATATTACTGTTTCTGATTGCTGTCTTGGAGACGTCTAAGTTATCTATTGTGCTAAGCACTTAGTCTCATCCTGGTAACACAGTATATTATTAATCCATCTGTCTACATAGATTTTGCACGCTGTAACGCTGTTAACCTTTTGAACATTTGATTTCTGGATTATACAAGTAAAGTCCTTCTGTGGATTTCATCCTGCGCCTGTCTCCTATTCTCCATACACCATCACACCCCCTCTAAAAAATTACCTGTTTTAGTGCAGAGTGATATCCTGCCAATACTTCAAATATATTATTTTGGTATGTATATTTTGAAAGTATAATTCAAATATACTTAAATATATTGAATACATACTTACGGTTAAACATAAGTATACTAGAAGTATAATACTGGATTATAATTTAAATATGCTTTTTTTACTTGGGTAGTAAGTTATCTTGTGGAAATGACAACAACAGAGGGGAGAACTTCAAATATTGCGCTAAAGAAAAGTGTATTATTACAATAAGTGAGCGATGCACACGCAGTAGCAAAGGAGTTGTGGCGGGCGCATGTAGCTTCAGTGAGTTGCTTCGCACTGGGGCAGCCATGGCGCGGCAGTTGTATAACTAGGTTCTAGATCAGGGGTTCTCAAACTTCTTAGCTCGTGACCTGCCTTTACATTTTAATCACAGCTCGTGATAACCATAATAAACATTTCTGACATTTTAAAACAAATCAGTGACCAATATAGCCACCCTTCTTTTCAATAACACTCATAAGTCTTCCCTTCATGGAGTCTGTTTCTCGATCTGTTGACGATCAGCTTTTTGTTCAGCAGCAACCACAGCCTCCCAGACACTGTTCAGAGAGGTGTCCTGTTTTCCTTCACAGTAAATCGACCATTTAAGAAGGGACCACAAGTTCTCAATAGGGTTTAAAGGAGGTGAGAAATTTGGCCATGTCATTATTCTTTCATCTTTAAGTCCTTTACTGTCTAGCCACACAGTGGAGTAAAGGTACTTTATTGTCACATACATGTAGCAAAATTCATTCTCTGCATTTAACCCATCCCTCAATGGAGCAGTGAACAGCCATTTACAGTGCCCGGGGACCAACTCCAGATCTAAGCCAGGGCTTTCGTCTGGGGCACTGACTGGAGAACCTAACTTGCATGTTATTTTGATGGTGGGGGAAACCGGAGCACCCGGAGGAAACCCACACAAACACAGGTCAGGGAGAGCATGCACACAGAAAGGCCAGGACAACCGGGGTTTGAACCCAGAACCTTCTTGCTGTGAGGCTACAGTGCTATTCACTAGGCCACCATGCCTGCTCTACTTAGAGTTTGTTGATGAGGTGAGGAAGGGGGCCATGTCATTATTCTTTAATCTTTAAGGCCTTTACTGGCTAGCCACACAGTGGGTTACTTTGATGCATGTGATAGATCATTGTCCTGCATAAAAATCATGGTCTTCTTGACAGATGCAGATTTTTCTTGTACCATTGCTTGCAGAAAATGTCTTCAAAAAACCGGCAGTAGGTTTGGGAGTTCAGTTTGAGTCCATTTTCTACCCTAAAAGGTCCAGCTAGCTCATCTTTAATAACACCAGCCCATACCAATACCCCACCTCCAACTTGCTGGCATCTGAGTCGAGGTGGAGCTCTGTGCCCATGACTGATCCAGCCACGGGCCCATCCATCTGGTCTGTCAAGAATCAATCTCATCTCATCAGTCCATGAAACCATTGAAAAATCTGTCTTCAGATATTTCTTGGCCCAGTCTTGGCATTTGAACGTATGTATCTTGTTCAGTGGTGGTCAGGTTTCATCCTGCCTTACCTTGGCCATGTCTCTGGGCACTGAACACCTTGTATTTCTGGGCACTTCAGGTAGGTTGCAGTTCTGAAATATAGCAGTGGGAGATAATGGGTTTCTGTCTTCTTTCTCAAATCTTTGGCAGGTAATTTGCATCTTTTTCTCAATACATTTTTGGCGACCTTGTTGACTAATTGGAACAAAACATTTGATGGTTCAATTTCAAGAGTAATGCATCCCTCTGAAAGATTTTTTACAATTTTTGACTTTTCTGAGTCACTTAAATATCTTTTTTGGCCCATCTCCTTAGGCCACAACCTCCCTCATTACATAAATACACATTACCTGATATGCTTACATCCAATAAGCATTCCAGTTTATACAGCTTGGAGTTTGAACATATGCATGAAATTGATGATATGGTCAAAATACTGACTTGCCTAATAATTGTGCACATGGTGTACATTTTAAATAGCTACTTTAACAAACCATCTTTCAAGTTTGTCTCAGATATTTACCCTGGTCTCAAATTGTGTATTTTACTGCCTGAAATATAAGGTTTAGATTTGTTCATCTCTTGCATTAGGCATCAGGACATTTTGAAACACCTAGCTAATAACCCTAGAGCGAGCAAGGCAGGGCACCCCCCATTCATTTCAAAACAGTGGTATGTTCTGAAGGAAATGAGCTATCCCAGAGCTGCATAGTCACATCCAATGAGGTTGCAGGGTGGGCCCAACACTTTGAGGGAAACCCCAACATCTAGACACAGCAGAGAAAGAGAGAGTACTAACCTAGACACCTTAGAAAAAAAAGACTACAAATCGGGGACCCGTTTTAGGCTATATACTCAAGCATCAGACCTAAAATATTGTGGAATGCATGTTTAAAATTGAGTTGTTGCTGACAACAAATGTCATCAACGTTTGATTGCTATAACCATCATTTAAATAATTGGGTCTAAAGAAACATTTAGATTCTGCATATTTTAAATGGTTTTAATATTAATTTTCCGATACTGAAAATGTGCTTTCTTGCAATCTCTTCTCCCCGACAGAGTTGACACACACCGCTGCAATGCCAACAGTGCCCATATGCAAGCGATGCTACAGAGCATTGCTGACGAAAGGTGGTAACACAACCAATTAAGCAAAACACCTAAAGGGCAAACTAGCCAACCTATGAAGAACTTAGAGGTTGGAGACATCTTCCCTTTCAACATCACTGGAGTATTAAAAAGGATGACCCAGTAAACTGTTGTTGATAAGTTTGTTGTCCTGTTGTCAACCCAACAGATATTTGTAATTCTTCAAAACTAAGCTAATCCTCCTCAGAGCTATCAGACCTGAGGAATCTCAGAAAGCATAGTTTCAGTTGATTGGAAAATACTTTGACAATGGTTAGAAGTAAATGAACTGATGGTGTTAAAGTTCATTCGACAATGTAGTAAATTTTAAAGGCCTGATCTAAAGACAAAAAAAACAAATGAATTAGAATTTAATTCATATCATTACCATAAGGATTATAGCCTTGTTAAACTTTGAATAAAATTCTATATGGTTATGCCATCAATGTTGTCAATTTTCCTCTGTGGTATTGAAAATACTATCGAATATCAATATACTTCAAGGTATTGTATCGAAGTTAGAAATTCCAGTACTGTGACAACACTATGAAATAATGATATAGCAACATTTGAATAAATCCTCTTAACTGATCAGAGCATTCAAATAATATATTGTAATTTAACACACGCAAAGAATCAATCCAATACTATGAAGTTCCAAATATCAAAGATCATCTTTCATTAGTGAACTAGACAAAGTTAACTACATCTGGTAAGCAGATGTTGCCAGCCCATCCCAGGCTTTGTTAGAGGTCAGTAGGTTAGGAGCCGTCTAGTGAAACACCATAATCCCAACCTAGACATTCTGTGGAAAAACAAACCATGGGCCACATAGAGCCTTCTCCTCTGCACACTCACCAGAGAACCATGTCCCCCCTAGTTACACTGCTTTTTCCTGGAAAAAATACATTCCAAATGATTAGTTGTGCCTTCCCAGGGGGCAGAGAGGATAAGGAGCGTAATTCAATTAACCCCCAGCTCTGCATCAGAGTTGCTCTGTGAAGGGAATCTGACATATCCATCTTGCTGAGGCATTATGGATGTAAGGACTGTACACAGGAAAACTAGCACCAATGTCACAGGCCCTAGTGTTGAGCAGTAAAGCCACTCTGACATACTACACATCTCCAGGCATCAACACTCACTCTGAAATACTCAGACCTAAACCTGATACACTGGCTGATTATCTTGTGAATGTGCTGAGATTGCATGATTTGCCCGTCAAAGCACAGTGAACAACGAAGGATCCTTTGTTGTCACATGATAAGAGGCAGCCATCTTTATGGTAAGCCTCCATCAAAGCTAGCATCCTCCGTGTGTCAGTAGTAGAGCTAGCACAAATCTTTACTCGCTCACTGCACAGCAGAACTCCCACTGTTTTCCTCCCTTTGTCCTTCCTTCCTGCAGGGAATTCAAACTGCTCTGTAGTGCCTCTGTGCATGATGCTATTATCATTTATTACAATATTTTTCAAGGCCCAGATTAATCATATTAAACTGTAAATATAATTCATGTTTCCACAGTATGAGCTAGGGCCACTCAAAGGCCAGAGATTGTGACAATGAATAGGCTATATATCAGAATCAATAATGCCACATATTGCATTACATGACTGGAATAGATTGTTCTGGATTATGAAAAAAAACTGTGAGCGTAGATAATGAGCATAGATAATGAAATTTATATAATAGGGTTTTTCATGGGTGTGCTGTGAGAGATTAAATTTGTGTCGCCAACAGGTCCAGCTCCATCGGGTGGCCTGGCATTAAAAATGTTTTTACATTATGTTATCTGTTTTAACCTTCGCAACATGTTATTATATTGAGCACATTTTAGCAGAATTGTTTGGGATCGGGGTGCTAAAATTTGAAATCACATTCAAGCAGCACTCTATTATTGAATATACAAGGTGTCACATATTTTATATTTCTAAATCTGACTGGCTACCAATTTTAATTAGCTCACATACACACACACACACACTTGTGATCAGTTGGAAAGGACAAGCCAGTGAAGGTGAGAAGAGGTCTGAGAAATCAAACTTAGTTCAATTATTATTAAGTTGTATTTATTCACCTTATATTAAACTGGGGAAAACGAGCTTAAATGCATGTCTCTTTAAAAAAAAACTACAGCAAAACAAAGAGTAAAAAATTGAATAATTGAATAAAACAACATGTTTCTAGCGAAAGATAATGTAACACGCACTTGAACTTTACTTAATGATGGTTACTGATATGATAAATATTGAGAAAACAAATACAGTACAATTGTCCATTAATACTCATACCACTAATTTGACTACTAAGACTGTAACAATAATAGTAATAATGTATGTTTCGAGAATGGCCTTCTTGGATTGTGCCATTTAAAATGACAAACCATCATGGTCTAAAAGTGTCACGCAGAAAAAGTTTGAAAACCACATTTTACAGTATTTAAAATAACCTACCAGAACCATTGGCTAATTGACACTGTGACCTTTGACCTGAGACTGGTACATAAAACTGGTGTTGTCATATGACACTATCTAAGTGGCTTAACCTGGACAGGAGACATCTCTTGGTTATGGCAGAGAAGAATGTCCACTGTGGGTGGCCCACCACCCACCACCCACCACTGGGTAAAGGATCGTCTAACATCTGTAGAAACTATAAAGAACCCCATCAACCAAACTTCAGCTGCCTTGAAGCAAAAATAGCGCATGGAAATGTGCCAACAAGTTAGCACTGTATAATCGTAAACTGCAGCCTTTCCATTTGGATACCAGGCCAAAACATGTGTAACTCTTCTATCTACACACTGCAGTTGCAGTTGGCCACTTTACGTTACATAATGTCTTCTGAAGAAAATCATCTAGTGCATTGTTGGCTTTACTGTGCATGAGAAAATGTTTATGTTTATTTTTTTGTTTATATATATATATATATATATATATATATATATATATATATATATATATATATATATATATATATAGCAAAGACATTGTTGAACTGCAAAACATAACAAGACCAAAGGAAAGCCTACATTACACTGGTTTTAACCTATCACCATTTGTTGCTGTGTTTTGAAATATACTTTATTTTCAAATGAATCAATTGGTCTTAATCACTTAATGACAATCCGTGCCTAATATGTAATAGACTGCTCTTATTTTTTTCTTGTGCCCCACCGATGAAATCGGAATGGAAATAATGGAAATAAGTCTGCCTGTTCGTGCATGCATTAGTTCATTATGTCCTCTTTGTTTAAGTCAGCTGTTTCTCTGGCTGTAGAATGCATTTTTTGTACAAACATCCATGAAAGAAGTGTCATACTGTTAACAACCGGCATTTGCGTAATTACATTGATTAGCACGTGCAGAGACCTAGAAAATCAATTACCACATGTACTTGCATAGTATTATCCTTGGAATTTGCTGAGCACAAGTTTTGTTGTAGCTTATTGGTAGTGTTGCAAACTGAATCTGAAGCTAGATGGTTAGACCCCCATTGGGGCTATACATTACCTTTTGGGTAAATGTGACTACTCAGTCAAAACAACAGTGTAGTTTATTTCCAAAAAAATATTTTCCAACCCATGCAGACCTAAATTAATAATTATGTTGATTGGCACATAAAAACACCTACCAAGTCCATTAACACATGCTTATAGTTGTATTCTGGAAATTCTCACAATCTTTCGAAGCTCAACTGAAAAGTAGCAGTCTCTTAGTCTGAGTTGCTGGTTTGATCCCTGATCAGGGCTGTACCCAGATTTTTTTTCAAGTGTCTACTCAATCAATCAAATTTATTTTATCAAGCCCTTTTTACAACAGCAGTCGTCATAGTGCTTTGACAGATACCCAGCCTAAAACCCCAAGAGCAAGCAATAACAAGTGATACACAGTGACTAGGAAGAACTCCATAGTAGGTGGAGCATAGGAAGAAACCTAGAGAGGGGCTGGACTCAAAGGGGTGGCCAGTCCTCTTCTGGCTGTATCGGGTAAGGAATCTGAATGTACTGTACACAGTCCATTGTATTAAATTCACATTGTTTATCAGTGTTCAATGTTCTTAATAGTAGCATCTATATGCACGTGATCATGCTATGGCAGTGAGTTACCCTAAAGACACAGAACCTAATGTCAACACATCGGTTGTTGCATGATTCTCATTCAACGATCTAACCAATATGTGGCCTTTTCTGCCTCAACCCTGTAGAAAAATATGTACTGTAAATGCGATTCCCCAGAAACAGTAAGTGGGGGATAACAGTGTTAATTTTAAAATTTAAAATTTTTACCATTTTTTAACCAAACGGGATGACTAAGAAAAAATGAATATTTGCAGCCACGACCTGGGACTAATTAGCCTAGGACAAGAAGGCATGTACTGTAGGTTACGTTACCAACCTCTGGATTAGACTTCAAGAAAATTAGGGAGTTCACTAATGACAGAACAGTAGAAAGCATAGTCTAGGGAGACAGGCACGCAGAGGGAGACAGAGAGAAAGGGCACTGAAAGTGGTCGAGTCGGGGCTCAATTGGTCCAGAATTGCAAGCTTAGTCCACTTCACCAAACTCTGGCACAAAAAAATAAATACATAAAAAAACTGATTTTTTAGGTTTGTTTATTCCAAATGTGTTCTTAAACTTAAAGCGTGTAGTTCACTATTAGTTTTTTATCATCCTATGTTTGTCTTCTGGGCTTTTCAAAACTTTTAATTTGCCTGTAAAATGCATTGCAAATGTGCTATACTTTATATGCAAATGTGCAGGATTTTAAATGACCATACACAGTTTCAGCAACAGAAAGTTTTAGCTACAGACAACATGCCTTTATCATTCCATCGCTACTGATGCTGTTTTTAGCACAGTGCTCAGCTGCACGCAAGTATCTACTCTGACAGTGTGGAAGTCTACAGTAAGGTCATGGTGGTTGCTGAATGGATCTATTCATCCCCTTCACCTCAAACATTATACCCCATCTGTCCTTTTTCAGCATTACAGAACAACAGTACTTGTTCATTATACATTGGGATATTAGAGTGTGTGAGAAATAGATTTAATTGCAAAAAATATTAATTCACAGCTATTACTGAATGCATGCATGGATAAAAGCACACAGATTAAAGTTCCTTTAAACATTTAAAAATAAACCAGCATAATGTATGCTAATACATTAAATATCTTGCACAGCAGAAGTGTCTTTTGTATTAAAATAGTATTGTTTACAGACACTATTCATTTTGTGAGTTGGAATTTGGAATTAAACTAATTGCAAAGTCTAAAATCACAACATTGACAGTTCTATTATGTATTTTTTTTACATCATTCCTCATTGTTGAAAACATCTGAAAAAAACGTATTATACATTTTTTTAAGTCTCAATGAACTGACAACCACAGTTTATTAGGTGTTAAAGATCAACACAACAAAATAAGACCACCACTTCCCAAATAATGTTTACCAATTTGCCCTGCACATGGTCAAGGCTTGAAGAGCTTGGCGATACGAAAGAACCAACCTAGGACCACTAGGATGTCTGTGAGGCACCATAACCAGAATTTCAAACGAAATTCAAAACCTAACAAATTAATCAACAATAAAAATAACTGTATTTTTGCTACTGAAAGCCTTTTTGGTCATGTACGACATTGCAGCTGCACTGAGCTTTGCCTAACATGCTCCGTCGTGGTCACCAGAGCGTGTCAATCATGCTTTCTGTCAAACTCGAAACGAGCATTTAGATAGTACTTTTTAAATGGCAGCTTATTTTTTGTCACCCTTCAGTACAGGCCAATGCTATGCAGATCTTTTGGTATGGTTGACTGGTGCACCATTACTCTGCTCTCAGCTTCTACAAGCTATTCAGTAAATTGAGACTATGACAAAAGCTGTGCACAAAATACACATGGCAACGAAGGCTCATTTGTTATGGAGGGAAGATCACAAAGACTCTAGCTGTGATTAATATCAATGTTGCAGATATTGCTAAAAATAAATTCAAAACAACCATTAACATTCAGAAAGCTGATCCTCCAAATGTTTGGGAAATTACCGGGAGAGTTTTAATTTTGTGTAATTGTAATTTGTTGTTGAAATGCATTGCTTGAAAAGGATTTCACAATCTTGTCAGTCTGTTGCAGATCAAAGCTATTGATGCGACTAGGTATCATCGTCCCCTGTGTGTAACGTGAGAATGGCTCTGACCTTAAGTCAAGGCCACTACAGATGAGCTGAATGCACAGGACTAAAGCAAGGCAGAGAGAAGAAATTGCTGGAGCCTGGAGGTATCACTGGGTCAGCAGCCACATCCAGTGAGCACACTACAGGTGATCTTCGTATGGTGCTCTTTCAACAGAAGGGTTGTTTCTGGCAGATAACCACTGGACCATGCAACAGGAGCCCGATGCAGAAGAAGCTACTGAACATGATCTGATCTGGAGCATTTCAGCATCACGCATATACAACCTCACTTTTTTTGGGGGGGGGTATTATTTTCAATGATAGTACAGTAGGAATCAGAGGCTAGGGAGACAGGTAGGGCAGGTAGGGGGAGACAGAGAGGAAGGGCAGAGACAGTGGCTGAGCCGGGGTTCAACCCGCCATTGCCAGGGCACATGTAATCCAGAGCTGAGAGCTTAGACCACTACAGCAACTCTGGCGCAAGCTCATATTAAGTTGTCCAAGATGTTTAATATTAAGGACAGATTCTTGGGATTCAGTGTGTCAAACTAACCACGGGAATGTACGTCACACTATTCAATGCAAATAATACTAATGATGCAGTATCAATTCTGTCTCATATCTGCAACAAAGCAGCCGCAAATTATACTTACAGTGCCTATAAAAATCACCATACTCCTTTGAAAGTCACTTTTAGTGTCTTGGTGCCTTACAACATTCAGGTAACCTAAAAAGGCTTCAGTTTGGAAACGTAAAAAAAAATGACTGGTATAACAGAGTTAGAAAAGTGATCAGTCCCATGATTTAATCCTTTTAGAACCACCTTTTGCTTTAATTTCTGCCAGCAGTCTGTTTGGATGTCTCTATTAGGGGCATGTTTGCCCATTCTTTATTGGAGAATTGTTTGAGTTCAGTCAAATTACATGGTGAGCAGCCATCCATGGATTTAGGTCAAGGCTCTGCAGGACATTCACCTTCCCATCCTCAAACCACTGCATAGTTTTTGGTGGTGTGTTTAGGGTCATTGTTGTGCTGGAAGGTGAACAACCTACCCATATTCAGCTGTCTAGCAGAGGGCTGCAGATTTTCCTCAGGAATTCGGGGTGTACTTGACAGCATCCATTTTTCCGTCAATCCTGACCAATTGCCCAGTTCCACTGAAGAGAAACACCCCCACAACATAATGTTGCCACCCCAATGCTTCACAGTAGTATGGTGTATTTTGGGTGGTGCGTTTGGTTTTTCCCAAACATAACGCTTGCAGTTCAGTCAAGAAAGTTAAAACTTGCTCACATCTGACCATTAAACCTTTTGCCACATGGCATTAGAATCTTCCAAGTGTCTTTTTTATAAAGTCCAAACAAGAATCTGTGTGGCCCTTTTTCAGAAGAGGCTTCTGTCTTGCCACCCTGCCCTACAGGCCAAGCTTTGTGTAAAGCTTGTGAGCACAGATCGATCTCAGCCAAATGGACTTGGAAGTACTTCAACATTTTCATTGGCCTCTCAGTAGCTTCCCTGATCATTGTCCTCCTGGCTCAGTCATCCAGTTCGGAGGGAAGGTCTGATTTAGTCAAGGTTTTGGTGATGCCATACAATTTCCACTTCTTAATAATACTCTGAACCGTACACAGAGGGATAGTTAAAGCCTTTGAAATACCAACCATGGTGTATTCTTTACCTTGCCATGCACTACTAGTGATGGTCTTACCATGGAACAGCTGGTTTTCTTATGAAGTAATCAAAACCACTACAACTGATGTCAGGGGGGGGGGCAATTAGCATGGTCTGTGATCTGAGACTGGTTGTGCCTGAGCAAGTTTATAATGGTTACTCTAAGGGGCTGATCACTTATCTTAATCAGGTGTTTCATTAATAAATTTCAATAACTGTTTAGAATTTTTGTAAATGTTATTTTTACTTTGATGTAGAGGGTTATAACAGGGCTCTACGCAATTCTTCCTGAAGGTGTACATGTACTCCTAAATAAAAAACTATCGGAGCACACAAAGAAATTTAGGTGCGCATTGAAAAATGTTCAAGTAACACAGAATTTATACTTTTTATTTTTCCCAGTGTTTCTCCCACATTTCTCTCACTTTGACTGCACTGCGTTGTCAAGGAAAACTACTGCAGTTGGAGCATGACTCCTAGCGGAATGTGGGAGTTGTAGTTTTTGTTAACAATTAGAAGCGGGTTGAAAAAAGTACATGTACATAAGTACTCACAGCCTTTGCCATGACACACAAAATTAAGCTCAGGTGCATCATGTTTCCACTGATCATCCTTGAGATGTTTCTACAACCTGATTGGAGTCCACCTGTGGTAAATTCAGTGGATTGGACATGATTTGAAAAGGCACACCCCTGTCTATATAAGGTCCCACAGTTAACAGTGCATGCCAGAGCACAAACCAAGCCATGAAGTGCAAGGAATTGTCTGTAGACCTCTGAGACAGGATTGTAACAAGATACAGAATTGGGGAAAGTAAAATATCTAAAGCATTGAAAATCCCAATAGGCACAGTGGCCTCAATCACCTATAAATGGAAGAAGTTTTGAACCACCAGGACTCTTCCTAGAGCTGGCCGTCCGGCCAAACTGAGCAATTAGGGGAGAAGGGCCTTAATCAGTGAGGTGACCAAGAACCCAATGGTCACTCTGACAGAGCTCCAGCATTTCTCTATGAAGAAAGGAGAAATTTCCAAAGAACAACCAATCTCTGCAGCTCTCCACCAATCAGGCCTGTATGGTAGAGTGGCCAAACGGAAGCCACTACTCAGTAAAAAGCACGAGTCACCTGGCCAATACCATCCCTACAGTGAAGCATGGTGATGGCCGCATCATGCTGGGGGTGTTTTTTCAGCGGCAGGAACTGGCAGACTAATCAGGATGGAGAGAAAGAGGAATGCAGCAAGGTACAGAGACATCCTTGCTGAAAACCTGTTCCAGAGTGCTCTGGACCTCAGACTGGGGTGAAGGTTCATCTTCCAACAGGACAACAACCCTAAACACACAGCCAAGATAAAAGGAGTGGCTACAGGACAACTCTGTGCATGTCCTTGAGTGGCCCAGCTAGAGCCCAGAATTGAACCCGATTGAACACCTCGGGAGAGATCTAAAAATGGCTGTGCACTCACACTCCCCATCCAACCTGATGGAGCTTGAGAGGTCCTGCAAAAAAGAATGGAAGAAACAGGCCAAAAATAAGTATGCCAAACTTGTAGCATCATACTCAAAAAGACTTGAGGCTGTAATTGCTGCCAAAATTGCTTCAACAAAGTTTTGAGCAGAGGCTGTGAATACTTACGTACATGTGCTTTTTTCCATTTTTTATACATTTCTAAAGCTTTCAGACACACTTTCAAATTTTCATTATGGGGTACAGTTTCCAGCATTTTAATGGAGAAAAACAATATAATCCATTTTGGAATAAGAATGTAACATAACAAAATGTCAAAAAAGTGAAGCACTGTGAATACTTTCCGGATGCACTGTATATAAAGATATTTCTGGTTCAACTGTTTTAATAGAACAAGTGAATATAGTCCCAAGAAAATCATTGCAACAGAAAACAAAAAATTTGCTGCAGTTGTTGGTTATTATTTTCAGGATAGTTCTATAAATTGTTATGTATTTATCTGTCATTATTTCCATGGCAGCCATATTCATTTTCAGTTTAATTTACAAAACAACATTGCCATCATCATAATGTACTAGTTAGCAAAATGCAACTAGCATTGAGAGTAGACTTAAATATGCACTCTGGGACTTCTGCAATGCATCTAACAAAATATTGTTTTAAACCTCCCATGTTGGCCTAGATGTGTGTCATTAAGTAGAGTTACGTTGATGCCTGTTAGCAATGACATTTTTCTGGATTTGTGAAACTTTTGTGCCATAACCAGCACCTCACTGTAACATTGTTTGCATGCTAGCTATTTTTGTTAAAAAAAAATTGATTCATTACTACATGACTGCTGGAATTTGTGGTGAAAATGATAGTCAAGTTGCAATTTGACGCATCCTGTACACAAAAACTTTGCAACATGAAAGAAAAAACATCAGTTGTCTATAGACTCTACCTTGATAGCAACACCATTTTGCTAGGAGCATTCAAAAAGCAAAAAATGTAAATGAGAAATAGTAACCATCTACCAAAAACTTGAACACATTTTGATACCACATAAAAAATCCCAGAAAATGGGTGGTGCTTCACAAAAAAGGTGGTGATTATCACATCGAAATTGGGATGTGCTTTGACAAAAACAATTTGTTTTTATTATTGTATGTACCGGTACAGACTAATTAGATAGCTGATTGTTGAAAAATGAATATTTTCACTTTTTACACATCTTGCTTAGTACTCTGTTTAAAACAACTTGAGATGGGAGTCATTAATTGTCTAAAATTCCATGGTGTACCCAATAAACCTATAAAACAGACACTAACAAGAAGGAACAGGGAACTTAGTGCAGGTAGCTTGAAAGATAAATCCAATCTAAATTATCTATATCCCGCAGGTCTCCTACTCCATATTTAGCTGTGGTGTTTCATTTATTCAAATTGATGTGTGGCTCAATCAGCAGATTCAGCATCCCTAGTCACTCACCTCTTGCTCCTATGGCAGGCCCTGCCAACACAGTGGCACTGCCAGCATGCTGATGGAGAGAGGCAATACCATCAGGTTCCCACAGAACATTTTATTAATGGACAGTACTCTCACTGTCATGTTAGATCAGTCAAATACAGTGTCTGTCCTTCAGCAAAACCTATTTCTAAGAATTTGAGTAAGTATGCAGGCACCCCTGGGGGAATAAAATCATACAATGAATCTTTCTGTGAAAATTTGGACACACTTCTGGACGATTCTTATTTTCTAATTAAAATATAAAATATTTTCTACTTAAAATCATAAAAATGCAATTGCTAGAAAGCTTGACTGACATGTTAGGGCTTCAATTAGTCAGGGGAAGTCAATTCCAGTGTTTATCTATTACTCTTGAGTAACTCCCTAGCTTATAAACTTTCTAAATGGGATAGGTGTTCTGGATGGTTTCAACAACCATTGGCTCCTCTAAACAGATTTTGAGAAGTTGATAATGATTATAACTGACTTTCACAAAGCAGAAGAAGGCTATGAAAAACTGTCATCACTACCAGCTGCCAATTTCAACTTTCAGGAATATAGTCAAGAAAAGGAATTTAAATGCAAATGTTAACGTCAAAGCAAGATGTGGAAGCCCCAAAAGGATGTCACACAGACTTTTCTGAAAATTTGTTAGAACACAACAGAACCCAAGGTGAATGAAAAGGATATTTAGAACAGTTTAACTGACACTGTTGTTCCCAGGTTACATTTATTTATATAGACAAAGCACCTAAGACCCATTCCAACATTTTGTTTTAGCTTGATAGTTTGGATGTTCTTAGGTGTAGGCCCTATGACATTTGGTGCAGGCTGTTCCAATGCCTGCTGCACATTTTCAGTTTATGGAATATTCATACATCGTTCCCGCCGTCCACACAGCTGCGCTTAAAATTAGGATAGGCTAAATGTTGTAAGCTAATTGATATACTGTAGCGTTTACCCCCACTGAACTGCTTGGATACTTACAGTATCTTTAGGGAAAACATATAACTTATACTTTTACTTAAAAGTTTATAAAAAAGCTTATACTTCCGTATAATTGGGATGACACTACAGCTCTTGGTGGGTGGGGTTTCACACTGATTTGCTCAATATTAAACGCATGGCTAAAGCGATTGGATAACAACTTAACAGAGATATTAGTAAATAATTTGTGTGCGCATTTCCTCCAATACCACTAATTTAAATTTTGTAGCAAGTAACGACTGTGTTTTGGAAAATGTAAAGAAGTAAAAGTTAATTGTTGTAATATAATGTAGTGAGGTAAAGTACAAAGTTGGCAGACACATACTCAAGTAAAGTACAATTACACAAAAAATACTTAAGTACAGTAACAAAGTATTAATACTTAGTTACTTTACACCACTGCTACCAGTAACATAACACAATTCTCAATGCCGGTTTTGATACCACGGCAAAAAAAATGATCTTCTAAGATTCCATGTCTTTGAACTTGAAACATGAACGTCTTTATTAAAATACTCAAAAAATGTCAAAATCTCATAACAAGACACAAAAACATGTGCAATGTAGAACAACATAATTAGGGCTGCAACTAACGATTATTTGGATAATCGATTAATCGGTTGATTATTTCTTTGATTAATTGGATAAACAGACTAACAAATATATCCATATTTTTTTATTATTATTCCAAATTGATAATTTTAACACAACAGATTAAAATTATGGATAAAAATAATATATGCTCATTTCTTTAGTAAGGTGCAAATTATGAAAATGGACCTGAGATGTCTACAAAACAATTACAGAAACAGCTTTTATTGAACATAGTTGTAAATAATCTTAGTCCTAAAAACGAGAGAGGTCTATTGAATAGTAATTTTGTTGCTTCATGTATTTTACCCGTTTAAGCTTATTTTGACTTATTTACTGTTTTTGATTTAGAATGACTTTTATTCAGAAACAGACTTGTTGTTTCTACTGTGAACAGACTTGGTGTTTCTACTGTGCGCAACAGTAGTTGAAAAAAATAAAAGTAAATCACATAGTGAAACGTTTAACAAATTAGCATCCCCTGAAAAGGTACAAGGTGACCATATGTTGTAATACTTTACTATTAAGATCTGGTTTGTGTTTTAAATTAGTTTTGCACTATAACTCTTTCTGTTTGATTCACTTGAGCGCTACCGGGTAGTGTTAATGAACTTGTTAGATTAATGTTAGCTCTACAGCGTCTGCTCTACCACAAACATTAACTAGCCAGTTAGTTAAATACACTTGTCGTGCAATGTTAAAGTGGATTGATTTAATAGAACTTTTAAGCTGGATTGCGACCAAATACCGGCTATTTGATAAATATGAACTACCTGCTGTTTACCTGGGTTAACTGTTCCTCATTTCAGAACTCAACGCATGCTATTATTATGTAGTAACTTACTCTGCTGTTGAGTCCCCTTCGCTTATCGCTCCAACCTGTTTTCTTTTCAAGTGCTCCCTCATTACGGTCATGCTCCGGTGCCATGCCATTTGTGTTTTACAGAGCCTGCACGTAAAACTTTTTTGTTGAAGTTCTGCCATAATATCGAAGATTTCGGTCAGACAGTTTAAAAATTGTTTTCTTTCTTTAAGGGACTAGCTCCACCACACAGCGAGCAACACATAGACCCAACAAATCGATAATGAAATGGGTTGCCAACAATTTTAATAACACATTTTTATCAATGTCATCGATTCGTTGTTGCAGCCCTAAACATAATATATTGCAATTAATGCTCATAGTGCAACAACTAGTGTCCCCAGACACATTGCAGGTATGTTTTCAAAAAGGTACTGTGAAAAAAGAACAACAGTACAAAACAAAACTATGGATATAGCAGTGCAGCCATTCAGCTAACAATATGAAATTGTTTTAATTTTCACAACATTGCACACACCTTTACTTGGCTAGTTCAAAACTAACATGTCAACATGGTCCTGGGTAAGTCGCAAATGATTGTGTGTAATATGTTGGGCATTTGTCCCATATGGCTGTTTTGTAGGGGTGGAACGGTAAATGTGAAGGACACTCGGGTGAAGAGAGGGGTGGAGCTGTCAACTGATCACCATCTGGTGGTGAGTTGGGTCAGGGGGTGGGGGAAGACTCTGGACAGACCTGGTAAACCCAAACGGGTAGTGTGGGTGAATTGGGAACGTCTGGAGGAGGCCCCTGTCCAACAGACTTTCAACTCACACCTCCGGCGGAGCTTTTCGTGCATCCCTGTGGAGGATGGGGGCATTGAACCCGAGTGGACAATGTTCAAAACCTCCATTGCTGAAGCTGCGGTGGGGAGCTGTGGTCTTAGGGTCTTGGGTGCCTCAAGGGGCGGTAACCCACGGACACCGTGGTGGACACCGGTGGTCAGGGAAGCCGTCCGACTGAAGAAGGAGTCATTCCGGGATATGTTATCCTGGAGGACTCCAGAAGCAGTTGCAGGGTACCGAAGGGCCCGAAGGGCTGCAGC
>JACXGM010002550.1:0-19520 GCA_016801145.1 Umbra pygmaea
CAGAGCTGTGTCAAGGTACTAGACCCAAGGTATGCCCACTCTAATGTTCCTGATGTCATGTTCATCCTAGGAGGACCCTAGGAACATGCGACAGGACCAAGTGGCCTGATGACTCCTTCCTGTCCCCTTCCCGTGCCTGGCCCGCTGCTGTGCTGGATCCCATGTCACTGCGTTTGATGTCCCCTTCCCGTGCCTGGCCTGCTGCTGTGCTGGATCCCATGTCACTGCGTTTGATGATCCTGTTTCCACCCGATGACGCCAGCTTTCAACTCCAGGCGGCTTCACGGTCTTCGTTCGCAAGATCACCAAACTGTATTGATGCTACATAAAGACTATGGTCACAGTCCACCCATCATATCTTCATTGCTTGACAATAATTGAACACGGATTGACCTTATTACAATGGGCTGTGTACCTTCAGATCTCCCACCCGGTACAGCCAGAAGAGGACTGGCCACCCCCTTGAGTCTGGCCTCTCTCTAGGTCCCTCCTACTAGGGAGTTTTTCCTAGCCACTGTGCATCACTTGTGTTGCTTGCTTTTGGGGGTCTCGGGCCGGGTGTTTGTCAAAGCACTTTGTGACAACTGCTGTTGTAAAAAGGGCTTTATAAAATAAATTTGATTGATTGATTGATTGACTCAGAAAACAACAGGTCAATCAGAAGTCAAAAGTCAAAGTTGTTTATTTGTCATATGCATTGGATAACATCACATCATCCTATGCAGAGAAATTATTTTGACAAGGCTCGACACATCTACACAGAGGGCTTAAAAAGGTTATATACAATATAAAGAATTTTTAAAATGATAATAATAATAATAACAAAATACACTATGTACTGAGCAGTGGTCCGGAGAGTGTACGACAGCAGAAGTAATAAATATTATAAAATATGGCATGGAAAATTACTTTTAAAGGTGCATTGAATTCTGCTACATCAGATGTAGAGTGAATAAAGTGACCAGAGAATGTCAGGGCTCAAGAAATGATTTGTGATTTGTGATCAATGTTCCATGTTGAGCAGCCGAATGGCCTGCGGAAAGAAACTGTTTTTTAATCTGGTAGTCCGTGCCTTGATGCTCCGGTAACGTCTCCCAGATGGCAGCAGTGAGAAAAGTTCACGGCCTGGATGGCTGTGGTCTCTTAGAATGTTCTGGGTTTTTCTCAGGCATCGCTTGTGGTAGATGCCTTGCACGGAGGGGAGACAGCAGCCTATGATCGGCCTTACGATCAGCAGCGGAGCAGCTGCCGTACCATGTAATGCAACCTGAGAGGATGCTTTCAATGGTGCACCTGTAGAAGTTTATTAAAATCCTGGCAGACATGCCAAACCTCTTGAGTCTCCTCAGGAAGTATAGGCACTTTTGGGCAGTTTTTGTTGCCGAGCTTGTCTGACGGGACCATGTGAGGTCGTCACTGATGAACACACCGAGGAACTTGAAGTCTGGAACTCTCTCGACTTCAGCTCCATCGATGTGTATGGGGGCAAAACCCTCCCTCTGCCATTTCCTAAAGTCCACTATCATCTCCTTAGTCTTGCTGATGTTGAGAGAGAGGTTGTTGCTCTGGCACCAGGTAGCCAAGGCATTTACCTCCTCTCTGTAAGCGGTTTTATCGTTGTCGGAGATGAGACCTAGGATGGATGTGTCGTCAGCAAACTTTATGATGATGTTAGAACTGTGTGTGGCCACACAATCATATGTGAACAGGGCGTACAAGAGGGGACTGAGTACGCAGCCCTGTGGGAGAAGAGAGCCTCATGAATATTAAGTAGACAGGCCACAATCACCCTGTCTTTGGCAGAGCTCCTGAAAAAGGAGCTGTAAAAATATATTGAAATGGTTTTTGGTACTTATACCACAAATATTCTTAAGGAAATCAAAACCTAAAATTAAAAAATTCAGAAAGGTGTACAAAATGGGACCTTTAAATCAAGTTATGAAATATGCTATTAAATGTAAAAGGTGGCTTGTGTAAATATGTATACATTTATATGCATACCTTTTTAAAATTAAATTAATATTAATTTGTTGTTTTCTGCAGGTGATGTTATAATCCAGCAATTCAATGAATTTCTATCTGTTGAAAATCAGAGCTTATTCTCATACCAACCAACAGAAACCAGGCTAGACATATTCCTGCAGGGAGTTCTTGGGCAGCGCCATGAGCTATGGAGCTTTTGCAAGAAACTGCTTCTCCTGTCCCATGGGCAGGCAACAGTGGAGAGAGGATTCTCAATTAATAAAGAAGTGGAGACCTGCAATATGCAGGAGACAATGGTCAGTCATCGACTAATATGTGATTATGTCAGCATCTGTGGGGGGCTCCTCAATGTCCCTATCTCAAAGGAGTTACTGGCCTCTGCTGCATCTGCTAAATCAAGATACAGAATGCACCTTGATCAGCAGAATAAAATGACAATCTGTGACATCCAGGCACAGAAGCGCAAAGCTTTGGAAGATGACATTGAGGACCTGAAAAAAAAGAAGAGGATTCTGGTCCAGGTATCTACGAGCTTGCAGAAGGATGCTGACCAGCTTGCAGAAGAAGCTGAGGGAAAAGCTGGCACCTTGATGGCACAGCTCATTACTAAATCCAACACACTAAGGGGGCGATATAAAGAAAAAACTAATGAATTACAGCAAATTGAGACAGAGTTGGATTCAAAGGGGAAAGAACTGAGATATATACAGTAAAAACCCAATGTACAGGTTATTGGCATGCAGTGTACATGCCTCATGTTACTGCTTTGCAGTTTGTTTGAAATCTTTGTAGGCTGTTGATGTTCTGCCAAATGTCTTTGCACTATGTTTTGCAATTTATTGTTTTTTCACACTTTCAATATTTCAAACAATGTGTGTTAAGGATCATAATTGGTGGTACTGTTTGCTGTTTGCTAATTTGTTGATATGAAATTGGTCTTAAATTTCATACTGCATGGTATTAAAAAGGTCTTAAAAAATCTTAAATCTAAATCTGAGAAACCTGCAGATACCCTGTCAGTGCTCGGACAAACAAACATAGAAACAGACCAGACACACACACAAGGGAACCAGGAACAGGGAATCGATACACAAGGAAAAGGGAACAGCTCAGGGGGTCAGGTTTGTGACAATACCTCCTCTCCGAAGGATGCCACAGGGCGGGCCACCTGGAGCCCCCGGCTTCCTGTGGTAGAACACATGGATGAGGGAGGCATGCAGGATTTGCCGGCACAGTCCAGCTCCTCTCTTTGGGACCGTACTCCACGACCCTGGCGCCTAGATCCCAGGAGGCGGCGGACGGTGAAAGCCGGACCTCCGTCGATGAGCTGGGGCAGAAGAGGCCCAGGGGGAGGAGGCAACAGAAGGACAGGCTTCAGACAAGACATGTGGAAGACAGGGTGGACTTTCATTGAATGGGGGCAGACTGAGCTTAAACTCTTTATCCCGAGGGTACCCGGTACCTTGACCTTTTCACGCACGTCACATACATCGGTTAATTACATATTGTAAACATGCGCAAAACCCGTCATGTTATATACTGCTAGAATGGCAAGGATCTCATCTGTAAATCTATCCAAACTGTTTTTGCCAAAAGTAAATAATATAGATGCATGGATTGCATAAAGTTGCAACAACAAAATTGTATACCGCATTTTCGGCACTGCTGATGCGACATATATGTGATCAATAAACAAACATTTCTCAACATAGCTACGAAAGCAATACAGCAACCAAAAGCCACTATTCAGCCCTAACAGGCACGAAACAGTCCAGCAATATATCAGCAAAAACTATTTCACATTTTGAAATCAATACAACAACTTTTCCCTATATTGTATGATTTTTTTTTAAACGGTCAACTACTTCCACTTGGTAAGTTATTTCAATGCCTTATAGACATTCTGGATTAGTTTAGGCTTCTATACATTGTGCATAATACATAATCACACTGGTTTGAACTTGACTGCCTGTCGACGCTCAAAGCACAACATAAGGTCTCTCTCCCCATCTACTGAAAAAATAAAGTAACACATCATCCTAAGCTGTTTTTCACGCTATTCTGGTGAGAAAGACCTTTCCATAGAGTGGTCACATGTTAAAATTGACCAACCGGATCAGGAAATATTCAAACGCGTATCTGTTCAAAGTAAGTTCTCTGTTTTGTTCAGTTACGCAGGCTTTGCACATTGTGGTTGTGGTGCTCTCGGTTTTTGATGGATTACAACATAATTTCTCAACATGGCAGGTTCTAGCAAGAAATATTCAGTTACATAGGCTTTGGTACTACTAGCAAACGAATATTGGACTGTAGATCTTCTCCCTGACTGAGAATCTGACGATTCCATTGGAGTTACATGATGAACCATTTCGACAACAACATGAAACAACTGAGCACCTGTACACCCCAAATGCTACAACAAAAGTGTATGCAAGTGTATGTTATGTTGTTATTTCATTATATTTATTATGTCTTTACACCAACATGTTATTATTTATTACTTCAAATACTGTTTTACTGGTGTATTGTATGAGCACACAACTAGTTAACCGCTAAGCTAAGCTAAGCAATGGGCCTTCCTGCATAGTGATCATTGTATTATGATTTGTTATGCTACCGGTTCCACACAAAAGCCCATACACTAAGTGAACAGATTTATTACTGTAATATTTTTACATTTAGTCAAAATAACATGCAATATGTTTGTTTTATTTATATAAATATATATATATATATATATATATATATATATATATATATATATATATATATATATATGTGTGTATATTTATGTCTACATTTTAATATGTATATTTATGTGTGTGTATATGTATGTATGAATGTTTTCATAATATTTCACAACATCAAGCTCAAATGGATGGATTCACAAAGTGTTTTTAATTGTGAATGGGGATATGTTTTGTAGGGTGATCAGCCATCCCCTCCCATGACCAAGAGACTGAGCCAGGCTAGATGGTTGTTATTTTTGGCCCGGTTCACCTAAACTGTGTCTTACATTCCAGGCAGTAAAAACGTGAAGGCTGTCGCTATGTCACGCCAGTTTGACACTGATGAGAGACAAGAGAATTATGGCCCCGTAATTCCAGGCTCCTGTATTGTGGTCCCAATACTTTGGAAGTTCGATACTGAGAACCAGCGGTCGTTACGCTTGGACCCAGCACCTACACGATGCCTTGCTGGACTCCAATATTTTTCTTTCTCTGTGCGGGATCGGCTGCTCTACTGGGCCCCTATTACTGTCATCCTGTCATTGGTCACATGTTACGCTGCCTACTGGTGGCCGACCCTGGGCAAGGATGTTAGGGATTATGTCTCTTTCTGCTTAGTATGTGCCCAGAGTAAAGCGCTGATACACCTCGTGGCTGGTAAATTGGTGCCTTTGCCTATTCCTCATCGACCTAGTTTACTTCCCGGTATTGGAAGGCGTTCAAGGAACTGCTAGATGTTACAGTACGTATGACCACCAAACACCATTATGAAAGTAACAGGCAGGTGGAACGGGTCAATCAAGAGGAGGGTAGGTTTCTGAGGTCTTATTGCCAGGACCGGGCAGGGGGGAGTGGGAGGAGATTATGCAACACCACTGAAAGTTTACAGAGTCTCACGCCAGCCAGTGTCCCAAAGTTGGCAACCCTGTGTATGTGGAATTTGCGATGGGAACAGTAGTGTTTTTATTTAGTGTGTTGACTATTATTACCCCAATAAATTGGGCACATGCAACGTCATTACTGTACGTCGGATTCACGTGTAATCCATTTTTCTTCATGAGTATAATTTTCGATCTAAATTTAGTGAATGGCAGCTCTTCATTTGCGATATATGAATTTTATTATAATCTCTGATTGTTCAGAGGACCTGATATCTGCTGCCTGCCGCTGAAATGCAGCCAGGAGACGGGGAACTTTAGTCACACACCTATCGCGGCATGAAGTGTTCTTCTTATATTGTGCTTTTTTGCCATTTTGATTCAAAACTTTGTTGATCCGCTTACAAACACACTGTTGCCTGCTATGCTCTGGTCACATTATTTACAATAAATGCAGTGCGTGACATTTTCTGTCTTATTGAACCTTAAATATGGAAACTGGTCCAACCAGTCATTACGAAATGTACAGTATATATTTTTATATTTTTATTTTGAGTCTCTAGCTCAAGGTAGGCTGTACTCTACCCCGGGCTCTTGGTCGGATGCAATCTCCGACGATGGAGGACCAGGGCTTGGCATCTTACCAGGCACTGGGGAGACTAGTGGCTGAAGTAGCTCCATGTCAGTACTGTTGTCGTGGCACTAACCGGGGGAGAGTGTTGGCGGGAACAGGCCTACATTTCTTAAAGAAAAAAACTCTATATGGGTCTATTTCTTTTCATTGTTCATGGTCTGTTTTCTTGCGTTTATTTTGCTGATGCTGATTGCCGTAACTGATTCTCTGGTGCTCAGGTCACAATATCAATCACACAGCACGGAGCAGTTTAGGCCTACAGGAATATCTGGACCACAGCTAATCAGAGGCAAAGACCCACCCCATCTCTGTCTCTGATTGGTTTAGACCACGATATGATCCAACCATGAGTACGAGTTCAATCATAGAACCAACACTTAGTTCGTGGAGAGGTAGCGGATAGGAGGACGTTTGGTGCATCAGTGCGAACTAGGATGTTTTTTTGCCGCACTCTTACAAATTTAGGTTGCATGTGCGGCCAAATTGTTCGCACTCGAGAGACCTGTACCTGTTACCCTTCCATCGAGAGTATACCTACCTGGACATCAGTTACCTGGATATCATTTCCAGGACCTTACTCACCTGGTTTCTAACTCTATTGGTCACATTAATACTTCCAGGCCAGCCCACTCCTCCAATTCACCCCAGAGACGCTGAGCGTCCGTGGGCGGGAAATAATTGCAGCATTTATCCAATGATTGTATGAAGTATTAACAAAAACTGTTCAAAGCAGCCCTATTGAAGTCCATGACTGCCAGGCTTTAACAGTGAAATGCACTGTGACACTATGGGAATGTACAAGAAGGAAATCGAGTCAGTCGAACTGCTATATGTAGCTGATTCTGAATTTTTATCAATTAAAATAATATTTATGTTTGAAAGATGACACTGGCAACAAAGTAGTCTTTTTTATATTCTAATGTTACATAATACCTTAAATATAGACCAATTAGACCATTTTAGATCAAAGTTTGTATACCCCTAGAGAATTTGTAATATATGTACCATTCTTAATATGTACCATGAGTGAGCAGGTATAAAACTGTTTTTATATAAATGTTTTTTATTATTTCTCATGGGATTCGTATTCAAATGTATGTCATAACAGAATGGCAACAAAGAAAATAGTGAATGTAGCCCTGTTTAAAAGTCTACATACCCTCAGTCCTCAATATGACGTATTGCCCCCTTTAGCGTCAATGACAGTGACAGCATGCAGTCATTTCTGATAGTTGTCTATGAGGCTCCAAATTCTTGCTGGTAGTATAGCTAACCATTCATCTTGGCAAAATGCCTTTTCATTGTTGTGCTGGAAAGTCCAAGAGTGTCCCATGCACAACTTTCCTGCAGAAGAATGCAAATTGTCTGCCAGGATTGTCCGATAACCAATCATCTTGCCATCAATTATCACAAGGTTTTCTGTGACTTTCGAGCTCACACACCCCCTAAACATCAGTGAGCCACCACCACACTTCACAGTGTGAATGGTATTCTTTTCATTATAGGCCTTATTTACACCTCTCCAAACATAACTCTTATGGTTATGACAATAAAGATCTATTTTGGTCTTGTCACTCCAAATTACAGTGTGCCAGAAGCTGTGAGATGTGTCAAGGTGTTGTCAGCCGTATTGTAACCAGACTTTTTTTTAGCACTGGAAGAGTAAAGGCTTCTTTCTGGCAACTCAACCATGCAGCTAATTTTAGTTTTTAGTTTTTAGTATTGTCATATTGTGCTCCTTGAAACCATATTTTTCCAGAGTAGCCTGAATGTCTCCTGAGGTTACCTGTGGGTTTATCTTTGTATGCCAAACAATTATTCTGACACTTTTGGCTGAAATCTTTCTGGTCTACCTGACCTTGGCTTGGCATCAAGAGATCCCAGAGTCTTCCACTTCTTAACCTCTAAATGATCAGTATCCCGCCTGCGGGATATTTTGCCCCAAAAAAAGAAAAGTGGAATAGAATCACAGTTCACTAGTGCTGTTTTTACTCTGCATATACATGTCTTATATGTACAGAAAGCTTAGAATCTCTCGAATTGACCTAACTTATCCGATTTACAATAGCTATGACAAGAATAAAACGTCACATAACAATGTGACATGAGTGCATTGTAAACAAACCTATCTGTTCAGTTAATACATCCACGACTCAGCTAACACATCCACATATGACAAAAGAATATGTACTTACAGTCAGCTATCTTTCTTTGATTCATCATCCAAAAGGTCCCTTTGAAATGGAGCATTGTTTTCGTTTGGTATGTGAAAATGATCAAAAACTTGCATTGTTTACAATCTACCACTACAAATATCACAAAATATTTCCAGACTTTTGACCTTCAACGGTGTTCCAGCCGCTGAATTACATCTGATTCCGAATCCCCAGGCTATCTAGATGTTCACAGACATCTGATTTATCTTCATACACTCAGAAAATCGGTAATTACATTACTTTTAGCATTACATCGCATTGCATCACACGCAGAGAAAAGCGGAGATGGGTCAGTGTATGAAGTGGTTATTTCTGTTTCCGATTTAGTTGTGTTTTGTAAAAAAAAGTTATCCATAGCAGCCAGTTGTATAAATGTGTGTTTTATAAGAATAGAAAACATATCATGTTTTTATTGACTCTTGTAAGCCACAAACTACATAAACGGCAAGCATGTGTACACGGATGGGTCCATGTATCAATTGGTCATTTTTGATTTAGATTTAGTTGTGTTTTATTAAAAAAAAATGTAAACCATATCATGAAATTTGTATGAATGTGTGTTTTGCGAGAATGGAAACAATATCATGTTTGTATAGTTATTTATATAAAAATTATTAATTAGTTAATTATTAATGCATCTGGGCACAATCGTGACGGACACTTCATTTCGTCTTGTGCCATATTCACTCTCTACGTTTATTCATTTCCAAAAAAATCAAAGTCTTTCCTTTTCAAAAATATCAACCATATGTTTCTCCTTGCTTGAGGTCCAGTGTAACAAGAGGATAACATTGGCTATGTTTTTTAGGTGGATTTGACAATTGGGGGATCCTTAACCACATAGGGAGCAGTAGGACGCCCGCGGTAGATGTTGCCCCAAAACACTTTCAAAAACTGGACTACAATCACAGTTCACAAGTCCTATTTCTAGGTTATATATACACATGTTATATATCTACAGAAAGCTTAGACACTCCGGAATGTAGCAAATGTCACAATTTTACAGTAACTATAACAAAAATAATAATTTCCCCTCATAATGTGAGCAATTAATTGGAATGTCAAACTAGAAACGAGGCTAACACCGTCATTTGTTGGGTTATATATAATTTTCTTATGTCCTTAAAGCTTAGAATCTTTGGATTCTAGCAAATATCTCGGTTTTAGTGTAGCTATAAAATTCACAACGTTACAACTACTTAATGTCAGCGCCTCGAAGTCGGTCATGTTTTTTTTACTTTTGCCTTTTTTACTAAACACATTACAGACAGGAAGTAGGACGTGAAAATGACAAAATAGCAATGCTACAATAATGTAGGACATCATCCTGCACAATACCAATATGGTTGGAAAGAGGGGGTTCCGCTGATAAAATAATGCCAATGCAAATAATGAGGAGTGGTTCGTCCATGTGGATTAAAGACAGCCGGGGATATCGCGTCACAAATTTGGGTACTTTTCACTGACTATATTTTTTTGTAAACTAAAAACATTACAGTCAAACAAGGAAATGGTGTTACAAAACATTTATATTCTGTAGGATACACACGTAACTGTGTAGGGGGCGAGGTTAATTTAATGAAATAGAATTTCCTATTCTTCATGCATCGCTATAAAATGCGGCCCTTCACTTGGTTTCAAAAGCTCAATGTGGCCCTCAAGCAAAAATAATCTGCTTTAGACTCAATATTTCTGGTTCAGGCCTGCTCAATGTATTCTCTATTGACTCCATTAATTTCAGTAGCATTACTAGAAGTTAAATCCCATTGCATATTGTATGAAACTCAAAATATTTTTTTATCTGTATTTCTTTACTCAGTCAAAATTTGTTATATACTCAGAAATTGAGATGAAATTGGTTTAACATACAAACACTCACGCATTCATCAGAAATAGACTGATCATTTTTGTCAATTGGATCATGCCCAGAGAAAGTAGTTACCACAAGTCTGCAATCGACATGATCAGGCAATCACTCTCTAGGGGTGGCAAGGTAGCCTAATTGTTTAGGGCCTATGATTCATTTCTGAAGAAGCCCCCAAATGAATGGTTCAACCCCCCCCCCCCCCCCACACACACACACTACCAAGATGAAACCTTTATCATTCTGTTTTTGAATAAGGCAGTTAACCCTAATTGCACCAAGGTTGTTTCTGTAAATAATAATTATTTCTTAATCAACTTGCCATTAAAATCATTTAAATATTTGGGAAGGTTAATAAATTGATACTTTTTTGTATAATGAGTATTGTATGATACTAAACCTAGACACACTAAAAAGCATTTTTTAAAGTAACTTAAAGTAGTTTAATTAGTTACTTTTAATAAAGAGTAACGCAGTAACGTAACGTAGTTACTTTCAATAAAAAGTAACACAAAAGGTAACTAGTTACTTTTTAAAGTAACATTCCCCAACACTGCAACTACACATATCGCAAAGAGTAATGTGTTTTTTTCTTCTAAAAAAATATTGAAATGCCAACTAGAAACACAACTACCACGCTCATTTTTTAGGTTATATATAAATGTCTTATATGTTTTTAAAGTTTAGAATCTTGGGATTCTAGCAAATATCTCGGTTTTAGTGTAGCTATAAAATTCACAACGTTAGACTACTTAATGTCAGGTACGCGTCTTGAAAACAATTACATTTTATTTAGGAAATACAGGTTAGCACACATCACTCATGTTAAGCTTTTAGTACAAAATATTTCACTTACGGTCATAAAATCCTTATTTTTTGGTCATCAAAGGGTCTCAGTAATGACTTAAAGCATAGTTTTCCCAGGTAAAATCTCATCTTGAATGTAAAAATTGCATTTTCTTACCGGACTGTTAAATGTATTTATAAAAGAATTGAAAAACTTAGTGTATTTGGCCTGCACTTCTGAACAAAAGACGGATGTGAAAAGTGTCCAAAAGCTTAGCAATTTCGGCATATACGTCATCCTTATGAAACAGAGATCTTAAAAATGTGCAAGATTAACAATTTTAACTGAGATTGACAGAGATAATTTACGAAAGAAATGTGTTGTTCGTCTCAGGACCCGGATGTAAACGTCATCACGGTACATTATTTCTAAAAATATAGTTTCACAAACAAAGCAGCTTTGTTGGCTGTTCACTCAATCACTCTAAAATGATAGACTTGTGGCCAGCCCCTTACCAACCTGATTTGAATTGGATCTAGCATCCTATCTTAATATATGGCTTTATAGGGTTCTTTCAAAGAGGATGTAGAAAATAAAAACTGAAAATAATTATCCATTTTCTTTATTTCATCTTGTGCCGAATTCACTGTGTATATTTATTTGAAATAAATTTCACATATACAAAAATTTCAAAGTATTTTCTTAAAAAAAATATCAACCATATATTTGTCTTTACCTCAGGTCCAGTGTAACAAGAGTCGCTAGGCTTAACCTCAATCCCTAAGCGTTTTTTCTGGTTTTGAAAGAAATAAAACATGCCCAAATCTAATGGAGTATATCTCCAAAACTACAAGGGCTATAAACATACTCTTGGTATCAAAATGAAGGAAACAAGTTTTAGTGAAAGTATTAATGTGGATACTAGTGTGTCAGAGTACACAAAAGTAGAACACAGAATAAATTTATGGAAATTTCAATTCCGCCTAGAAAAAAACAAGTTATATAGATAATAATATATGAAGGTCATTTATCAGCACTTCTAAAACAGTTTAGAAACATACTTCTATGTCTGGTGAGTACATGTGTGAAATTTGATGTCATTATTGTGAAGCAAACAAAAGTAAGTTATAATGGTTTTAGTTGAATGAGTACTAGGCGGCCTTTGAAATTTGGACATTTGGGGACATTTGGTCACTATCAGTGCCATTTGACTTTTATCAGGTACCAGAGAGCTAAATTAATTTCATTTCACTAAAATATCATTGTATGTGTACATTTCATCAACATACATCTAATTTGACTTGGTTTAAAATTTTTACCCAAACCTCTATATTCCCATTGAAATAAACCATTCTATGGTAAAGTTTGACTCCAAAAAGGGCAGATTTATTGAAAAGATAACAACAATTTAAAAACAAAAAATGTAAACATCTTAAAACTATATACATATATGGTGACATTCAGTGATTTAGCAATAAAAAATATGCACTTTGTACCCTAAAACCGGGCTTTTGAAATTGTTCTTATTACTATCCAGCACTATCCAACACATGTACATTCATTGACAAATATGACTAAAATTCACAGTTCACTGTATAATACACATTTTACAGTATGTTGACTAAATGTATGAAAATACAGTAATAAACATGTTGTTATTAGTATTTGTCTGACTTAGTGGAGACATTGTTGGTTGTTACAGTATAAAACAAATATGTTATTACAGGCCTACCGTAGTTATTATACAGGCCTTGGTTAGTAAACAAAAGGATTTCACTCAGCTAGTAGCATGGCAACTATTTTTCAATTCATACAATACACCTTTAGTATTAGTGGAGACACTGTTTGTTATTACAGTATAAAACAACAATTTTATTACAGGCTTTAGCATCGTTACTATAGACCTAGCGTCGTTATTACAGGCATAGCTTAGTAAACAAAGGATTTCACTCAGCTAGTAGTGTGGCAATAATTTTTCAATTCATACAATACACCTTTAGTATTAGTGGAGACACTGTTTGTTGTTACACTATAAAACAACTATGTTATTACAGACCTTAGCATCGTTATTACAGGCCTAGCATCGTTATTACATGCCTAGCTTAGTAAACAAAGGATTTCACTCAGCTAGAAGCGTGACAAATGATTCTGTATTGATACAATACACCTGCTGTAGCATTACACTAAGTTACGTGGTATCAAAACATGCATCATCCGAATTTACTTATTTATTTATATAAATAAAACAAACATAATTCGACTAATATTTTTACATTGTCCAAATAACACAGTAATAAATGTGTTCACTTAGTGTATGGGCTTTTGTGTGGAAAAGGTAGCATAACAAATCATAATACAATGATCATTATGCAGGAAGGCCCATTGCTTAGCTTAGCGGCTAACTAGTTGTGTGCTCATACAATACACCAGTAAAACAGTATTTAAAGTAATGAATAATAACATGTTTATGTAAAGACATAATAAATACAATGAAATAACAACATAACATAACACATACACTTTTGATGCGACATTTGGGGTGTACAGGTGCTCCATTGTTTCATGATGTTTCATGTTGTTGTCGAAATGGTTCGTCATGTAACTCCAATGGAATTGTCAGAGTCTCAGTCAGGGAGAATATTTACAGTCCAATTTTCCTTTGCTAGTAGTACCAAAGCCTCTGTAACTGAATATTTATTGCTAGAACCTGCCATGTTGAGCAATTATGTTGTAATCCGTCAAAAACCGAGAGCACTACAACCACAATGCGCAAAGTGTGCGTAACTGAACAAAACAGAGAACTTTGAACAGATACGCGTTTAAATATTTGATGATCTGGTTGTTCAATTTTAACATGTGACCACTCTATGGAAAGGTATTTCTCACCAGAATAGAGTGAAAACAGCTTAGGACAATGTGTTACTTCATTTTTTCAGTAGATGAACCAGTGTGATTATGTATTATGCCAAACGTATTGAAGCCTAAACTAATCCAGAATGTCTAGAAGGCATTGAAATAACTTGCCAAGTGGAATTAGCTGACCAGAAACCACGTTTTACAAAGAAATCATACAATATAGGGAGAAGTTGTTGTATTGATTGCAAAATGTGAAATAGTTTTTGCTGATATATTACTGGACTGTTTCGTGCCTGTTAGAGCTGAATAGTGGCTTTCAAAAGCTGTATTACTTTCGTAGCTATGTTGAGAAACGTTTTTTTATTGATCACATATATGTCGCATCAACAGTGCCGAAAATGTGGTAGTCAATTTAGTTGTTGCGACTTTATGCAATCCATGCATCTATATTATTTGCTTTTGGCAAAAACAGTTTGGATAGATTTACAGATGAGATCCTTGCCGTTCTAGCAGTATATAACATGACGGGTTTTGCGCATGTTTACAATATGGAATTAACCGATGTATGTGACGTGCGCGAAAAGGTCCCGGTACCGGGTACCCTCGGGATGAACAGGTTAAGAGGTTAACAGGCTAATAAGTGATTAGTACATTAGTACAGTACTTATTGGCATTTGCAAGGCTTTAGATCTTTTTATATCCTTTTCCAAATTTATGCAGTTCCAGTACCTAATTATATAGGACTTTTGACAGTTATTTTCTGCTCCCCATGGCTCAGTATCTAGCCTGCTCAGTGTATCTACATGAGAGCTAACAAACTCATTTACTATTTATACACTGACTAAAAAGCCACAGGTGTGGGGAAACTAACCTTTCAAGGAGAATTCCGGCCAATGTCAAAATGTAGCTCAGTTGTTTGGATATCTAGAGTGCTGTCAGTAGCGAGATTGTTTGAGTTAATCTGTATTACCAAAACCGTGTTTTCCCCTGCTCCAGTTTACACCCGTTACACATTTACAGGGCAAGATTTAAAACATGCTTTTAGCCTCTAAACATGCATATAGACATGTGCAGTGATGCCTTATAGTGAAACACAGTGAATCTAACTAATCAGCCAGTGTACATACCTGGCTGGTCCCCAGGAAGACTGGACCCCAGGAAGACTGACTGGTCATCTAGGTGTCAGCTAATGGGGATCCTCATAATAAATACAAATACCTGTGTTTATTTCTCATTTTCCATTGAAGTCCACACTAGTCGATTGTCGAAGTCATACAATCCAATATTCCAAAATGTATTTTTCCACCAAAAAATGACAGCACACCAGATATCCAAACAACAGAGCTACATCTTGAAATCGCCCAGAATTCTCCTTTAATTGTAATTTTAACCTGTGTGTGTCACTTTGTGTGTCTGTAACAAGGCAAAACATGCAATGCTATGTAAATGTTTGATCAGGGCCATTTGGGTAATTTCTGTTACCATGATGGCATACAAAGGAGCCAAACAACTGTGTGGTAATGAATGGCTTCATATGATCACTATCCTTACATAACAGTCAGATTGTTTGCATGAACAGTCATATTGTCAAAATCAATGCTGACATTTCACAATTTCTGCCAGGGTATGCAAACATGAGCACAACTGTGTTTAGTCTGATAACAACACAATAGGTGTGATGCTGTGATGGCTGGATGCTGTCTGGAGGCTGCAGAGGAGAATGGCCATGCCTTTTCCCCCATTTTTCTTCCTTCCTAATTCTGACTAACCCTGCCTTGTTGGCAGCTATTCAAATCCTTGGACAGATCTGTAGGATGGTGAGGGGAGTGCACATGGTTCGTCCAACCACGCACTGCAAATTTAACACGGAAACTTTTAGTCAGATCATACAAAGGCAGTGTTGGCAACTTAGCGACTTTGTCGCTAGATTTAGCGACGTTTCAGACCTCTTTAGCGACTTTTTTTTAAAAAGCGACTAGCGACAAATTTGGCGACTTTTTGTTGTGTTATTGGCAACTTTTGGAGACTTGTTCTCACTCTTCTCAATGAGCAGCGGGTGCTGCGGTAAGCCCCTACTACCCCATGTGAAAGCACTCACAGGCAAAGGCAGCCCAGTCTGCGCAGGCGCAGCAGTTCCACCCAGCTGCAGCCAGTCAGAGCAGGAGATGTTAACCCCTCCCCAACCTGACTGAAAATGTATCACGCATGCGGGAAGCCCGGCTGGCTGATCCCGCTCAAAATGTAACATATTTTTTTCATGCACTTAATCAAGAGATTTTTAAACAGCTGTTCATTCCTGTTTCTGTTGTGTGCAGAATCTTATTTCAGTGGACGTGATGCTGTCACAAATATGTTAATTAGCGTATGACGTCATCTAGCAACATTTAGCTTCTTTTCGAGCAGGCTTTAGCTACTTTCCATGAAAAATAGTTGGCAACACTGTACAAAGGATGATTCTGTTCACCAACTATACTTCCGCAATTGAATTTACAGGCACCCAATCTGGACACAGTGAGTCACTGGAGAGTCTTGTGGCTATGTTTGGGTATCGAAAACCGGTACATTAATGGTACCAGTTCCAAGTCAACCGATACTACTGGTATCAAAATGGTTTTGGTTCAATTTTTTGGTACCTGATGCTGAATGTAACAATAATACAAATGGGTAAGTTTAGTATGCTAATGTGGGTCAAAGTATTACAGTTGATGGTGGTTAAAGGTAATGAGAAGGGCCTGGTGGTTATATTGTTAATGATATGTCCAGTATCATAAAGTGTGCAAACCTGAATAGCCTAGTCTGTCCATTTGCTGAGTATTCTAGGTTAACTGAGGTGTTAATCTGGCCAAATTGTTCAGTTCATTTTTTTAAGAAGAAAACATGTAAGGAAAGTCACAGTATGAAACAGCATGAAAATGTCACAAGTGAAAACAATGGCATTCTGTACACTACTGTATATGCTCTGCTGTCAGCACATTTTTCATGATGGTCTAACCAGAACTTCTCACTCTGATAAAACACCACAAGTCAAGTTCCCTTTGAATGCAAGGCTTTGTATCATCATTTGTTTTTGTGTGGGAGTCATGCTAGGAACAAATCAAGCTGTTACCCACTGTAATACACACATATATATGTACAACAGAATTGATAATGTAAGTTTAGATGACAGGAAATAATTGCATCATTCTAATAGTGTGGAGAAAAATGTCTGGACAAGTCTTATCAAGTTGCAAGGTTTTCAGAGGATGTACCAATGAGGAATTCCTCTGACAAGACTATAGCAGCGTTAATGTCCTCCACGTCACTTACAATATTCAAAACCCATACACCATATTCCTTTTAGTTTGGCTAGTTTCATCTAAGGAAAGATTTGCTAGCACACAGATTTTAAGATTGATGATCTTGGCATATATTTTTTTAAAGGAAAAGGTTGTCCATGAATAAATAAAATAAAATATAGTATATTTTCCAAGACCGTTTGTCCAAACTGAGCATGATTACGTTACACTTTAAGGAGCTCTGAATGATGACATCCACTTATTTGACCCTTCTTGTCCTGCCTCCACCCCTGTGTATTCTGAGTGTGTTCATGTACGAGTGGAAATGTTTTCCCAAGGTATTAGCTACTCCTTTAATCCTGACCTCAAGTGATATACTAGTCCCAGTAGCCCTACAACCCTGTCCTTGGTCTCTCTTTCCTGGGGTGACATCTGTCTGAGGCAGATATGTTGAAAAGAGGAGCCTGTCAAGCTGTTTTCATGCCCACTAGGAAAAAAATGTGTTCCTGCCTGCCTGGGTTCCTGGGCAAGATGCACTGGGCAGGGGGAGAGAGAGAATATGTCATACATTTTATGTAGAAATGCTTGTTATTTTACTAAATAGTACCATCGTTTGTGTGTTTGTGTGTGTATTCATGGGGTTGCTGTGTGTATTCTGTTTCAAAATCAGTTAATCGCTATCCCACACAAAACACACATATTAAAACCATCTAACATGCCAATTGTCAAATTGAAAATGTGTCACACCAAATAGTTGTATGAATATTAAAACACTTGACTTCTGGATCATATCCCTATCCAATTGCATTACATTTGCATTGTCATTCTGCAACAGGGCCATGTGCAGTTATGTTTCCAAGTAATAATCATAACAGATCATGTTCAGCATCCCTATTGGGTCATTACATGATCTTCAATGATGAGCATTCAAAAGGCAAATGGCTTTGTGCAACATTGAGGTCGTGGTAACACTTGTGCTTTGGCATGCCACTGCAGGCAAGATTGTGCTGAATGTGTGTTTATGCCTGTGTGAAAGCCAATGTTTAAAATTGTGTTAACGTCAATATGTCTTTCAGTGTAATAGTCACATAAGACATAAACTTAACATTAAACAAATTATTATTGATTTGCTTCCAGTAATCTTTCAGCCAAAACAAAGTACTCCGAATCACATTTAGAACAAGAATTAATCAATTTCACAGTCAATGAAAACATTTCTCAAATTGCTATGTGTTTTTAAAATATAATTGTGACTGACCTTAATTTAATAATTTTTTGTTCTGCTGCAATCTTCAGCTTTCCAACAGTATGACTACAATGTCTGTGATTTAGCATTTAAGGGAATAGTCATGGCTGTTTTGTTTGAGTTTTAAAATGTGCAGTATTTTGTCATTCTATCACAAAGTAACAAACTTTAAACTTTTAGAAGGTCATCAAATTGGTAACTTAAATAATTGAGAAGGACAGGAGACTCTGTTTAGTTGTCGACAACGCAGACAGACAAGGAGTTCGATAAATCATCGAAGATAAATCTTTTTCAACTGAAACATTTATTAAAATCATTTATGACTAAAATACACTATGAAATGGACTGTTTGCATTGGGTGTAGTAGTACTGTATGCAAGCAAATTTCATCATAGATAGGTGGTGTTAGAAAACAAATACACTCTTTCCCTCAGGGAAGGACTTGGTCTACAAATATTAAACATTGCATTTACATTAAACAGTCATGCTGTAATATAGACAAATGAGAAAACTACCGTATTTTAGTGAATATACCGTGCGCGATATGCACCTTTTTACTAACTGCACATCCCCCCTGCTCACTATATTTGAAGGCGCGCAATGTAATGTTTAAAGCTGCATTGTGTAAGATCTGCTCCCATCTACTGGTGAAAATGTATATGACAAGCAACCGTGTTATTATACCAGCAACGTGAACCTGGATATTCGTGTTTTCTTTCAAAACAATAGCGCTCATTTTGATTCATTGCAATAGTCATTGTTAATTCACTACACAGCCCGTGAATTATAACCAAATGCAATTGTATTGTGTGTAAAGAAACAATAAGAGCATGTGATAGCAAAAATAATAATTTAACATATTTTATTAATAAAAGTAACAAATATGTTTTACACACAATTTGATTGAATATATTGTCAGTGTCTCATGTGAAAACACGATTACATTTGAAAACATTCACTAGAGTCTGTTTTATTCAAACAGAATACTAATTTTAGCAAAACATGAACATGGACAATGAATAAACAATGATTATTGCAATGAACCACGAGCA
>JACXGM010002550.1:19620-46386 GCA_016801145.1 Umbra pygmaea
AGCGCTACTATTACATGTCCTCGAGAACAGGCATGATCTTACATCTTCAACAGACTTTGAAATTTCCCGGCAGTCGTGAGTAATCTCCCCCTGGCATTCGTCACGGTGCCACTTGTGTAAAAGCGCGAATGGCCGAGCTTGAATTTCCAGGTATGTCCCTCTTTGGCTAATGTATTTTAAAGATGGAGGCATAACATGGCTTCCGCAATTCGAGCGGCACGATTGTATGTATTGTGAATGGAAGATTCTACACTTACGAAAATACTTTGATTATTAGGTGGACGTAATTACACATGAATGAGCACATATTTGTGAAAGAACAAAGTTTTTTTTGCTAAGAATCAACTCAAAGAAATACACAGTGTAGCTTTAATGTAAATACAAATATTAAACATTGCATTTACATTGAACAGTCATGCTGTCATATAGACAAATGAGAAAACGACCATATTTTAAATGAATATACCGCACGTTTTTACAAACAGCACACCCCCCCTGCACACTTTATTCGGTAGTGCGCAATATATAATTTTTTTGCCAACAGTCATTGTCACAATACAGTCATTATTTTTGTTCTGTACTGTTGTTATAGACCAGCTATTCCTAAAGTGGAATACAAAATAAATTGTGGGTTAACATGCATTTCAATATTGAAATGTGCCTGTATGTTTTTAAACGTGCAATATGAAATTTTTGGCCACCAGGGGGCTCTCAATCAAAACAATGGCAAAAGATGTACTTGGATGACGTCGGGAGGTTGCGTGGGATCATGGGTGTTGTTATCGTCGTCAATGACAACCTTCCAATCTAGCATCTCCGGCAGAAAAAATGTTCACTGACAAAGTAATATATTGTTAAAAAAATTATAACTTTATTCACGTTATGTTTGGCGGACCTTAGAACAACTAGAGAAGTCACAGGTTATATGATGCCATTTTACGGGCGACAAAATGAAACGTCCCATGTCTTCGGATTATATTACAAATTTCTCTGGATTTAAAAGTTAGTGGAAACATTTAGGATAATGTAAGTACACAACTAAGAAATATATATAATATATGTATAGTGATGTTTGCTTGTAATGCAAAGTGTGTATTTTGTTATTGTTTTGATTGATATTACATATTGTACCTTTAAAGTGATGTTTTCATGTCTGAATATTCCAGCCTCACTGGCGAAAATAATCACCAACTAGTGTCTAAAAAAATATCAACCTAATGTCAAATATCAAATAGGCTAATTGGCATCCAACCAGAAACACTGTAATTGTTTGTTTTTATTGAGTACTTGAGAAAATACATCCAGTAGGCAAATCAAACTACAAACTGGACAATTACCATATGTAACGCTAAAGTACAATGAAGTAAAAAAGGAAGAAAATTTATACAGTTAGATCACACAGGCTACTCACTTATACAAGCTTATATAATTACCACCCAAATATTTCATGTTTTTTAAAACAATTTATAATTTTATTGGAGATATTAATTATTAACTTCACGCTCTGTGGAATTCCATCAGAATTCAACCGGCCTGTTGCAGCGGCAGCAGGCTGGGGTAAGGGCTATCACCCCCACAAATAAGATTAGCTATCACATCGTTTGAATGTTGGCCAACCCTCCCTTTCTCTTGCCTGAAGTGCTTGAAAACATATTTAATAAACAGTATGTGAGATGCTCAAAACCATAATGATGTGCAGTTCGAACAATCCGTCACAACTCATTTATTAGTGACTCGTTTAATTGTGTCGTTAATTTAATATAATTTTGTTATAACTCAGCCCAATACTCAAACAAAATGCATTTTCTAAATTAAATAGATCAAGTGGTTCTTGTAGCATAAAAAACATGTTTAATATAATTATTGATGCAGCTAAAATGAATGAATGAATTCAAACTTTATTTATTGTCTAATGCCAATACAGGGTACTAGACGCTTCCCCAGACTTTCAAAACTCTCAGGGCTTAGAGGACCTGTGGCTGGGGGGATTACATGTGTTACATTACCTATATTTAAAAAAATATTTTTCACCATCATGTCTTTCTTTGGAAAATATATACCCTAAAGATTATATCCTACTGATATGGAATGGCACATATATTCTTCTGACAAGTTCCTCTCTTAACTCATCAGATCCAAATTTAAAATGTACAGCAGAGAGAGAGCTCTAGAAAGGATATAGACTTTTTAGACATTGCCATTTATAAACATGTTGATACTTTTGGAAAATATACCATCTACCTCAAGCCGCAGAGTATAACACTCTTTTACGGGCAGACAGTAATAAGCAGACAACTCATATAGAATATACCAGTTGGTCAAATCCTTAGACTGACAACGTAATACTAAATGTTTTATTATCCGAGAACAAATACAAAATTCATAGTTTTATTAATTGTAGCATGGTATTCACCCACCTGTGCCGTTATTATTCTTACAATCATGAAAGATTTGCTATATGCACAGCAGACTTCGTTTTGACCTTAAAAAAATGCATGTATTTTAGAGACAAGATAGTAATTTAAACTACTGTACAAGTCTTTGATACACTGCCGATTTTGCAGGTTTTCCTACTTACAAAGCATGTAGAGGTCTGTAAGTTTTATCATAGGTACACATCTACTGTGAGAGATGGAATCCCCCCAAAAATATTATTTTTAAATAATGCATTTGCATGTTATTGCATGACATAAGTATTTGATAAATCAGAAAAGCAGAACTCAATATTTGGTACAGAAACCTTTGTTTGCAATTACAGAGATCATACGTTTCCTGTTGTTCTGGATCATCCAGATGGTCGTTGGCAAACTTCAGATGGGCCTGGACATGCACTGGCTTGAGCAGGGGGACCTTGCGTGCACTGCAGGATTTAAATCCATGACGGCATAGTGTGTTACTAATGGTTTTCATTGGTCCGTTCTTCTTACGTCGCTTAATACATCCGAGATCTAATGACACATCCAAGATGACTTCATCGGGCTAAGCATCATCTGGCTAATTTGGATCTTCGAACACACCTGGCGTTTACGATTAGTATCGCTGGATTGAGTCATCTGAGATGATTGCGCGTTGGCATAAAAGGGGAGATGTATCGATAGTAGAAAGGTTGATCAGCAACACTGCTATTGGCTGCTCATCATGGCTAAAGAGCACGCCCATTTTTTCTCTGCAGCAGATCAATGGTTATTGCTTGAAGGTTACGAGGAATTTGAAAGTTTGACTAAAATGCAAGGGAACACTTCAAAGTCTGCAAAAGCCAAGAGAGAGGGTTGGCAAAAAGCAGCAGACAAATTAAATGCATAAGTGTTCACCATGTTATGGTTTTATCACCTACTACAGAGTCATTTTATTTTAATAATTACATAATTTCATTTCATAATTACTAAATGTCAGAGCCACCACAGAGTACTATTGCTGACCTTGCATAACAATATCTCTTATTGCAGGCAAAAGATGACTCTCTGTTTTTTTTATAAAGAATAATTGAAATAAATTTCAAGGAGCTAAGCATAATGTGTTGTCATTTATTATTAATTTACTGTGTTTTTGGTTTGTTTTTTTCAAAACACAAATCAAAAATGGTGTTCCTCAATTGACCTATCGCTGGCCCCTCCCCCAAAACTGCCATTGTCCAATCACACATAGCAACCGTTACAATGTGAGCAGGTCCGACAAACATTGACTCCATGCAGGACGGTAAAGCAGTGCGCCAATGGCGTTTGTAAATCGGACACTAGATACCCCGAGAGATTGTCTGGAGGAGTTGTGTTCTTTCCCTTCCCAAAGCCAATAACACAACGTGAGCAGTGCCTACAATGGATAAAACAGTGTGGACGGCTCCACTCCCAGTTAAATGTGTATAACATTACAAAGCATAAATACGTATAATATATTCTGTTATATCTATTTGATACAAATGTGTTAGGCTGATTTACATTCTGTTGAATGGATGTACTTAGTTTGAGTTGGGGCAACATATATTTATTGGATGGAAATCCTGCCCACAACTTTATTGAGTTCATCCAATTAATCTTTTTGAGTGATATGTATTGTTTCCTGTCATGTGCAGAGGAATAGCATTCATGTTGTTTTCATAATAGGTCTCTTTTGAAATGTAAACTTGAAGTACAAAGTGGACCATTAAACTGAAACTGAAAAAAAGGTGAAATATGCTGCTTGACAATAACTACATTCATACATAAGTCAAAACATTGGTGTATTTAATAAACATTCCAGTAGATTGTGACACAATGGCAGTTGTATGATACTGTGAATAAATGTCCTTAGTAAATGATGATTGACAATGTATTTTATAAAAATTATGCTGATATATATTGTAACATTTGCAATTTTTGACTCTTGTTTGTATAAGATAATAATTGTATTTTTCACAGTAGTTAATGTAATGCAATAAGGCCTAAACTGGTGGTTATTTTTGGTTTGTTCCATTGCCATTTTTGGTTTGTTCCATTGCATTGTTGGCAATGGAACTCACAATAACAAGGAGATTCTCATGAAAATAATGTCTTATAATGGATTATGTTGTTGAGAAATGCTTAAAATACTACATATTCATACACTTCATACATTCATACATTTCATAAAATACTACATGTTAAAATATATAATATGCAATGTATTAAAATATTGTGAGAAGTGCAAGTTATATATTTCATGAAAATGTTCAGGACACATATGTATGTATATATATTTTGAGGAATTCTATACATATGTACATATATTCTGCATGGGTTTTCCGTATGGGTGACTAGGGGGTTTTAGTTCAGGATGTTGTGGGTGAGGTAAGGAGGGTGAATGTGTGTTTCATCAGGGCAGATATTAAGGAGGGAGAAATCACTAATAAAAAACAAATGTATATTTCAAACTATGTTGCCAACCATTTTAGTGGTACCAATATGTATGGCGGAGATAAACAGGTAAATTATGTTTAGAGTTCAGAATGGTACTAATATTTTCACATTAAGTGTACTGACTTGATTTAGTCTAATTTTATGAAGATTTAATGTATTATCATGTAAAACCCACAAAACTTATATATTACTGGACATAGCATCCGGTTCGAAAAAAGTGATGGAAATGCGGAAGTGCCTTAAACCTGCATTCTATCTGAATTCCAGCTGGGGGCAACATGTGTGGTTGCAAAATAGGTTGGTTTCTGTAGAAGTCTATGAGTATAAGACCCACTTCACACTATTTATTACCTCAGTAAACATTTTCATAGTGAGTTTATGGGTCTCAATCAGTAATTTTAAGTCTTCTGCAATACAGAATGATGTTCATTTTTAAAATTATGGTCTAGTTGATTTTAAAATCGTCGATAAAGCAGGGGGTGTTTTAGGGCGTGGCTTTGACATTCGGTTTTGCAACAAGACACTCATAGAAGTCGGCAGTTTTTCCGGTAAGTAAGGTAATATTTTGTTTTAATACTGTTTTATGTTAACCAACGCTAGCATCCCAATTAATATCAGTTAGCTAGCTAGATTAGTCCTCCCTCTCATCTAAAATTGTCCCATCTGCAACCAAGATGTCTGTTTTTTCCCCGTAATGGCAAATTCAATGACTCAAATCAGATCTCCACAAACCAATGGGTGACATTACACATACTGTGTCCAATAATATATATGGTGTATGTCAAAAACTCAACAACGTCAGGCTTATGGAGGCACAGTTTCAGGCCTGAAGTTTGTGTTGAGTATGCCTTTATTAATTTACAGGTGCCAATATGTACAGTCAAAATTATTCAACCCCCATTGCAAATCAGGTTTATTGTCAAAACCTACAGACTGTCAGCTGTTTGCAATTAACAAATCAAACAAAAGCAATTGAAAGCACTCAACACAATTAGTGCATCAAATTGTTTCCCCAAATCCAACTGAAAATGCAACTCATTATGAAACAAAGAAATAGCCAAGGCTATTTGACCCAAATGAGCCAATGACCCAGAGACATTGTCGGAAGCATAGTTCACAAGTTCAAAGTTAAGGTTACACTACCTGGACGGGGCAGGAAATGGAAGCTATCAACAACTGCAACGAGATTTCTGAGACGTCAGGTTGTGACTGAAAAAAAACTGCACCAAGACTTGGTAGCAAGAGGCACTGAGGTTTCATTTAGCACAGAAAGGTGCATACAAAATGCAGGTTTCCATACCAGAACTCCAAGACGGACACCACTACTGACCAAAAATCACAAGAAAAATCGGCTTTCATATGCTCAGATCAAAAATGGCACAGAGGTTTTGGGATTCTGTTCAGTGGAGACATGAAACGAAACATGATTTTCAGCATGATGGATAAGCGGTATGTCTGGAGGATGAAGAATGAAGCATACATTAAAAATAACACTGCCCACAGTCAAGCATGGTGATGGCTCATTGATGCTCTGGGGCTGCCTTGCCTCCTCTGGCACAGGAAACCTGTAGTGTGCGGAAGGCAAGATTCACAGAAGTATCAGGAAATCCTATTAAAAAACATCACACTGTCTGTGAGGAAGCTGAAGCTTGGTCATAATTGGAACTTCCAATAGGACAATGACCCCAAGCATACCTCAAAGTCCACCAAGGCTTGGTTGCAGAAGGTTCCTGGAAGATGCTTCAGTGGCCCTCACAGTCACCTGACTTGAACCCCATAGAAAATCTCTGGTGGGATTTGAAGAAGGCAGTTAAACCACACAAACCCAGGAAAATTACTGAACTGGAGGCCATTGCTCATGAGGAAATGACTAAGATTCCTCAGGAACATTGCCAGAGGCTGGTGTCTCGCTATGCATCTTGGTGTTTGGCTATGCATCTCGTTTGCAGCAGGTCATTACTGCAAGGGTGCTCTATTAAATACTGAAGATGATTGCCATGAAGGGGTTGAATAGATTTGAGACTGTAGAAGTCATTATCAGTTGCATTTGCTGTTGAATATGTGGAAAGTGTTATTTCAATTGCTTTTGTTTGATTTGTCCATTGCAAACAGACATGCAAACTCACAGAAGTCGAAAAAGGTGAGAGTGTGTGTGTGGAGGGGTGGGCAGTGGGAATAGCGTCATAAATTGGACACTATAAAACATAAGCTTATAAAAAACCTCTCACACACCTGTCATACCTATTCCATCTAGTTCTCTCTCACACACATACACAACCTCTCAAGCACATATCCTCTACATATGAGCACACACAACTCTCCATATCTTGAAGCACCTGACAAAATGTAAACTGGAATACCAAGACACAATCTTTGATTAATATACAGTTTAGAATTACATTGTATCCTACCTTCTCAGTGACACCTTTAATGTCTGCTGTGCAAGGACATTGTCGATTTGTCTAGGGCTTTCCAAACCAGCATACCCTATGAATGAACAGTCTTGTTACTAAGGTAGCTTGCTAAAAAAGGTATGTCTGTCATTTGCTATGCAGAAACATTGTCTCATTCAGGCCAGGCTCCAGAATGAAATGATTAATTCATAAGTCCTTACATTTGCAATGCATATGGGCAGTGGCGTAGTGGTAAAATACAATGTTAAAATGAACAATTATCATTATAAACTGGAAAACTATCATTTTAAATTTAAATTAAATTTAATCACTTCTAATACAGGTACAGTGTAATATTGGGCTTAGTCTAACATACATTCAAATCCACATGAGTTCATTCCTCCCAAAATTGTTATTTGGAATGTACACCCATTTCACCAAAAACTACAATTTGACAATGTTAAACAAAGAAATGTTTAATCTTTTTATGTTTATTTGATATGAGCTGCAATGCAAAAATGTATAGTAAAATGTTGATGTGCACCAGTTTTGATATACAATAAGCTGTGTGATAATAAACAAGTAATGCATGTAATGTACATAATTATCAAATTAAACTAGTACTAACCAATAACAACCAAATGTTCATGATTTTGTCATCTTAAACTAGCACACGAGTCAATAATAAGTTCATCTTCAGAATCAATGTAGCACTACTTTTTGTAAATCAAGGCAAGAAACTATCTTACTTCAATGGTTAAAGATATGAAGCCATTTATAGTATAACAAAAATACCTTATTTGTACAACCAAAGCTCTAACCTCTCTCCTCTCTTAGTGTCTTCCTTTATTGCAACCCGCCTCAGCACAACTATGTTTGTTGTTATCCCTGTTTGTATCATTATACTCTGTAAAGCAGTGGTCCTCAAACCCTTCCATGGAGGGCCTAGTGTATGCTGGTTTTTGGTATTTCCCTTCAATTAGAGCATAATTAGGACCTAGACTGCCAGGTGAGGGGAGATCCAATTAGGGAGCTACTTCATCAGGCTTGTACAAGGTAAAACCTTGCACACACTAGGCCCTCCATGGAAGGGTTTGAGGACCACTGCTGTAAAGCAATGTTTACAATGACAATTATATTGAAGGCTTACCATATGTTTGTCTGTTGCTTTGTCTTTTATTCTCTTATTAAACAAATACAATATATGACCTACTTTGATAGACTATACATATATTTGAGTTACATTTAGCTAGTTATAGTTATTTTTGCATTACAGTACTTTAGACGTCCCAAGCCTCCCGGATTTCTTGGGAGACTCCTGCATTTTAAGACACCCGCAAATGATATACAATATCCCGGACATGTCCAGGATATTTTTTTTATTTTGTATGCATCAGGGAGCCACAAATAAAATGTAGGACTCTTCTGGAACATCAGAGAGACTTGGGATGTGTCACAACCATTACCCCTTGATAAGGGGTGAAGAGTCTTACATGGGAAATACTGAGGAAGGTCTGATTACTGGGAATCTGGCACCACCTTCTGGACATTTTAGTCATGTCTCCATTTATTATTTCTGACTGTCGGGTCAGTGGTTCCCAACATTTCTATGACACGGCACACTTGGGTGGGACAAAATATAGAGAGTCACACCAACATATTTTACGTATAATGATTGCATATATCAAAAACATTTAAGGATGTAGCTATGTATATTGCCTTACTGGAATGGTTGTAGCTAGTGGCAGGTTGCTAAAATATGGATGATGTTCATGATATACAGCTTTGGAAAATTAATAGACCACCGCAAATATTTTAAAGATTGACCTCACTGAAAACCTCTGGAATGTGATTAAGAGAAAGCCATCAAACAAAGGTAAGCTGCGTCACCTTTTCACATCAAAGTGAAAGAATGGTGGAGAGGATGCCAAGATGCATGAAAGTTAATTATTATTGTAATGCAATTATTGTTATTCCACCAATAATTTCTGAACTATTCCCAAGTATAGTTCACATTAGTATAGTGCAGTGAAGTGGGAAGGTACTCACCGGTACGCAGTACCCGCACATCTCTTATGCGTATCTGCACTTTTTATTGTGTACCGCTACTTCTGGCATGTAGCCGGTACTCAATCACTGACAGAGAATGCGTCAGTGTTACGATACATAAATGTAACGATACATAAACTACACTACCCGGAGGGGACTACGTGACTTACTTCAGAGTCACGTAAAGGCAAGCAGTCGGCCCACCACATCAGAAGTTTGCTTCTCCATGGACGCTAGTTCAAAAAAGCGGGCTGATGCCTGAGGCTGCCGCCTGACCGTAACAGATTGTTCACTGCTGAAAACCTAGAAACTAAAAAGAAGTGTGTCTTTTTGTAAGTTTTATGTTAGCCTGGCTTCAGAAAGGTACTAAAAGACTGCGTGTGCCAGACACATCAACAGAGGTCCAAGTCCAACCAGAGACATCAGGTACAATTCATGAGCTTCAAACTAATGTTAATTAAAACCCTTCACCGTCTCCCGACGTTCTAGAGGGTCAAGCGTGATTATCTCACGAACCGTACATGCTTGGCACCATTGGAAAGAGGAAGATCAGAAACAGAATAAGTGGTAGGTCATCCCTGTGGATTAAACAAAACCTCAAAGTCGGTCATGGTTTTTAGACGGTCGCCTTTTTAACTAAACACATTACCGACAGGAAGTAAAAAATAGCTGTGATTTCAAAAACGTATAGAAATATAGTAAGAAATAGGTGCAGCATTTTGACTTGTTTGTATGGCCTCCAAACTTTGCACACTGATCCAGGAGCACTGGGGACTTGACAATATGAATTAAAAAGCCTTATTCATCATGGTTTACATGTTTTTACACATAAAAAACAACTAAATGTACATATATGTTCTTTAGTTTTTTGGGGATAAATATTTAATAAAACAAAACTCAATGACCCAGAATACTACTAATAATAAGGTTACACTTTAAGAGTCCTAAATTCCATCTGTAGGTGCTCTACAGATAGTTTGTTGATGATATGACTATCAACAAACTATCAACAAACTATCTGTTGATGTGCAACTAATTGTGTAGTTTAAGGGTAGGAGTAAGTTTAGAATATGTTTAAGGGTAATGGTTAAGGTTAGGCTTAACCAGGTATGCAAACGGGGCGCTTTTCGGCACCTCACGCTTTTTTCACGTCAGTTTGGGTGACTTGTGTGAATCGTGCAGATCCGAAGAGTTTTTTACGTGGGGTGGGGGTGTCTCAGAGGGTCTGATTATAATTTCACCAACAGTAATTCTGGATTGCCTCCACCAAACAAGTAAATAGGATATAAGTAGGCTAAATCGGAAATAAGCAAATCAGAACACTGAGCGCCAAAACAGCAGTATGCACGCAAGCGTGAAGCACTAGTGTTTCTTGCTGCGTATCTTTTACTGTCTTTGGTTTCTGCCAGACTGCGACTGCAAAAGAATCCTCCTTGAGACCTTCGGCAGCGCACCTCCCGTCTTACTGGCAACTGGTGAGATCAATGGAGGTTAGGAGCTTTTTGGTTTATAATGTTATTAAATCTACTAGTCACGTAATTTATTAAACATTTAAACTAGGCCTAGTTGTTCGTTTGCCCATCAAACATTTTAATATTAAATTCCTGACTTGGCAACCATTGCCTATCTTGTACAGTAATATTAAAGTATAGCCTACCCCACGCTACCGTTTTTCCAATGTTTTTGTTATTGCTAGATTAGGGTTTGTGCTAGTTTGAGGCTAGCAGCTTGCTAGCCGCTCTGACTCTGAAAGTAATTAAGTGACAAATTGCATTATTTTCAAATGGTACATAGCCCTACCTATGGATATACTATGGTTAACATCTAGAAATATTGCCCATGACTTTGCTTGCTGTTCGTTAGCTAGCATTACGTTTTTCTCAATATCCGTGTCTTTGATTTTCTCATAGTAACGTTTTGTTATTGCGATCCCACGTTACCATATCTTAAGCTATAAAAGGCAAGATACTGGTGAGTGGGCTTAGCTGATCAACAGCCGGTTTTGCTATTTTTAAGGAGGTTTTTTATCATGTAAATTGATGCAAATAGACTGCTGGAGAAAATTTTTTAGTAGGCTAGCGCAGGGCAATGCCACTGATGGACCCATAAACATTGTATGTTTTATGGCAACCCCAGAGTGGGCGAGAAATAACGGTGCATATAAACAAGACATTGTGGAAAGGGGCAGAGTGAACTATTTGCACTCCATTATGATACAGTTTTACTAAAATATTCAACTCTGTATTCATTTGTAAAATGAGGGAAATTAAGGAAAGTGAGGCACTTCTTGTGCAGCAGATGGATAGAGGCTGTAACAGCAGTTGAAATTGGTCTCGGCTGAAACTACAATCAAAACACACATTTATACCGTCTCTTTTTTAAGAAAATTTAAAAAGGATATCAAACATATTGATAAGAAATTGAATGCAGCCAGACAGAAGGCCCTGGATACGTTGCAGGAGGTGGCCAGGAAAAAGAAAGTTTGTTTTGGAACAAGAAATGAAATTGAATATTTTAATTTAGTGTTGTGTATTTTGATTTTGAGAATTTCATTTTACTCTGGGGTGGGCTGGGGATGGCCCTCAGCAAAAAGTACAGTGTTAAATTAACTCTCTCAGTGTTTATTTAGGTCTAGTTGACCTATATAAACGCTGAAAGTGTTAATTTAACACTGGACTTTTTGCTGTGCAGGGGTTGGTGCATATTTGCCGCGGGGCTAGGGCTTCGATTACCTCTCTTTTTTGACCATACATGTGTTTGCATCCCTGCTTAACATTAGGGGAAGGGTTAAGGTTAGGGTTAGTAGATAGTTTGTTAAAATGTTGTTGATAGTCTGCAGATAATCTGTAGAGCATCTACAGATACACTTATTGGACTCTCAAAATAAAGTGTTACCAATAATAATAATAATAAACCTTTATTTATATAGCACCTTTCATACAAGGAATGCAGCTCAAAGTGCTTTACATTAATAAAAGTCAGGTTAAATGGAAGAAATTTGTATCAATAAAACATTTTCATCAATAAAAGACAAAGAAATGTAAAAAATTAAATTTAAAACATGAATAGCACAGAGCACATTTGCAGTCAATGAAATAAAGGAACATATTAAAAGAAGGAAAGCATAAAAGGCATTTGAGTGCTGGTTTAGTTAAATGCTATAGTTAAAATATATGTTTTTAACAGCTTTTTGAATATATCAATAGATGATGCTTCTTTGATATTTTTTGGTTTTGTGTTCCACAGATTTGGAGCATACTTAAAAATGGCAGCATCTCCAACTTTTCTGTGAGTTGAATTTTGGACCATTAGCAGGTTAGGTGTGGAAGATCTGAGTGGCCTTTGGGGAACATAGGGTTTTAGAGAGTCTGTAAAATAAGCTGGTCCTAATCCATTTAGTTTTATAAACAAGCAGGAAGACCTTAAAATCAATCTGGGAAACTGGGAGCCATTGTAATGATTTCAGAACTGGAGTAATATGCTAAGAGTCTCACTGCTGAGTTCTGGATGAGTTGAATTTTCTCTAAAGACTTTTTTGGGAGGCCTGTAAGAAGGGCGTTGCAGTAATCCAATCAAATTCTAGACACCTGCTGACAGTCCCCACACACATATAAGCATACCTGTGTAGTTTCCTCCTTGCGAGGTATTGTTCTATATAGTTCTACTTGTAACGACTCGACACAGGAATCGATTAACAGACAATTTATTAATAATAATAATAATAAGTCTTCAGAATCACTACACAGAACAGAATATTGTATACTCAACAAGGTCCGATATTACTGGTACTAATAAAAAAAAGGTACAGAGGGCTTTTCCAGATATCTGTAGTCAGGCAGAACAGGTTTCATGCACATGTGGGCTCTGGTAGAGGTACAAGGCAGTTTCCAAATCGTCATCAGGTAACAGGCAGTAAGGTCAGTAAACAGACCTCAAACAAATCTCAGGCAGCAGTACAAAATCAGGATCCAGTTCTCGGTAGACAGAAACAAAGACACAGGTCAGTACACAGGCAGTCAGGGATATTTCAATGGAGACGCACTCAGTAGTCAATAATATAACAATACCTCGCAATGAGGGAAACTAACTGGCTTGATTATATACTGGTGATATGGGTAGCAGGTGTCTAGAATTCTGGTGATTGAGATGTTCTATGTGTGCTGTGTTCAGGTGTGTTGGGAATATGTAATTCTGGTGATTGAGAACTTCTATGTGTGCTGTGTTCAGGTGTGTTGGGAATATGTAATTCTGGTGATTGAGAACTTCTATGTGTGCTGTGTTCATGTGTGTTGGGATTATGCGGTGTGGCAATGTCTATCCTATCAGAGGTTGAACTAGTGTGACGTGATCTTACACTACTAAGCGTTATCCCAGTATCCTGTTTGCTTGTATATTAACATTTGCTTTTCCTTTAGCATAGTATATGATGTTCCTTGGATACATGGTCACCAGGGCTGACAAAAAAATCTCTGCCTGTAATGTAGGTTTGAAACCAAACCTTTCATTCATCAATGTTGTAGCCATGGGTCTGCTGAGTCCAAAACCATAAGACACTTCACTGTAGGTCAAAGTATGAACTTTCCAGAGGCCAAAAGGTCAACTTTGTGCCAGTTGGACCTAAAACCCCTTAGACCTTGAAGGTTGATATGAGCGGAACTGCTAGCATTGAGGATTATGCAGCTACCAACCTTAACGTTACCTTAGTCAATGAAACTGACGTCAACAATAACATGAGTAATGAAACAAATGCATGGCTTGACTGTTGGTCAAGGGACAGACCAACCGTAAATCTCAGAATTTCTCCCAAATTACGTTCTCAGGAAACTATTTTGAAAACCTAAATTACGTTCTATGCCAACCTATTTAGGATGTTTTTACGTTTGAACTGCACGTTTTGTTATTAGGCTATATTTGTACTTCAATTACGTTGCTCCGGTACATTTTGTTTTATGCGAGAACATTCCATACATTCCATAGCGTTCGAAATTATATTGCAACATTCACAGTTAAGGTTAGGTAGGAGGATACTAATGGTTAAGGTTAGGCATGAGGTTACTAACGGTTAAGGTTAGATATGACGTCACTGAGGTTAAGGTTAGAATTAAGGTTAGGGTTAACATAAAAAAAAAACGACAATTGCGTGTCTGTAGAACAAAACACAAAAAGTTCCAGTCTGGATTTGAACTCGCGAACACTGGCATGCAAGTCGCGGATTTATACGCCCGTCCACCATCCCCGACCTCCGCCCTAGCAAAAACTATACTATTTACATGCTACGTCATGATCTTCTAATGTTCATGTTGAACGTTATTTGAGTGTTCAATTTAGTTCCCTACAAACGTAATTGACCCTCTCATACGTTCATATTTGACATATTTCTGTTTTACAAAATAGTTCCCTCAGAACGTATTTAATGTGATTTAGGGCTGGGACAGACACACATAAATAAGTTATTATGAACTAATTTCCTTTGCATTAGTTAAGGTCTGACATCACTGCACGTTTTTGATATTTTGACCAGTTGTGATTTTCTGCAAATAAACGCTCTGAATGACAATCAGTTTATTTAGATTTGAGAGAAATGTTGTCAGTAGTATGGAATCAAACAAAAATGTTAAGTTTACCCAAACACATATATACCTTTTAATTGTAAAACCAGAGCTGTATGTTGTCACTTAATACAAATAGTGCAGAAAAAATAACAAATTTTGAATGTTCAGTTCACAACAACTGTCAAGTTAATTCAACAAAGAAGGTAAAAATCAATGTTCAAGGCAATACAAAAAACATGTTCAAAATCAGTTGGTTTCATATAAACAATTTAGCTAACATAGGTTAATGGAAACATTAGGCTATATACACTCACCTAAAGGATTATTAGGAACACCCATTCAATTTCTCATTAATGCAATTATCTACTCAACCAATCACATGGCAATTGCTTCAATGCATTTAGGGGTGTGGTCCTGGTCCAAGACAATCTCCTGAACTCCAAACTGAATGTCAGAATGGGAAAGAAAGGTGATTTAAGCAATTTTGAGCGTGGCATGGTTGTTGGTGCCAGACGGGCTGGTCTGAGTATTTCACAATCTGCTCGGTTACTGGGATTTTCATGCACAACCATTTCTAGGCTGTACAAAGAATAGTGTGAAAAGGAAAAAAACATCCAGTACGCGGCTGTCCTGTGGGCGAAAATGACTTTGCTAGAGGTCAGAGGAGAATGGGCCGACTGCTTCAAGCTGATAGAAGAGCAACATTGACTGAAATAACCAGTCGTTACAACCAAGGTATGCAGCAAAGCATTTGTGAAGCCACAACATGCACAACCTTGGGGTGGATGGGCTACAACAGCAGAAGACCCCACCGGATACCCCTCATCTCTACTACAAATAGGAAAAAGAGGCTACAATTTGCAAGCTCTCACCAAAATTGGACAGTTGTAGAATGGAAAATGTTGCCTGGTCTGATGAGTCTCGATTTCTATTGAGACATTCAGATGGTAGAGCCAGAATTTGGCGTAAACAGAATGAGGACATGGATCCATCATGCCTTGTTACCACTGTGCAGGCTGGTGGTGTTCTTCGCACACTTTAGGCCCCTTAGTGCCAATTGGGCATTGTTTAAATGCCATGGCCTACCTGAGCATTGTTTCTGACCCTGTCCATCCCTTTATGGCCACCATGTACCCATCCTCTGATGGCTACTTCCAGCAGGATAATGCACCATGTCACAAAGCTCGAATCATTTCAAATTGGTTTCTTGAACATGACAATGAGTTCACTGTACTAAAATGGCCCCCACAGTCACCAGATCTCACCCCCAATAGAGCATCTTTGTGATGTGGTGGAACGGGAGCATTGTGCCCTGGATGTGCATCTAACAAATCTCCAACAACTGCAAGATGCTATCCTATCAATATGGGCCAACATTTCTAAAGAATGCTTTCAGCACCTTGTTGAATCAATGCCACGTAGAATTAAGGCAGTTCTGAAGGCGAAAGGGGGTCAAACACAGTATTAGTATGGTGTTCCTAATAATCCTTTAGGTGAATGTATTGTATAATGTATTCCTTACATAATTTAGTCCCTGACTAGAAAACTATACATCCTATCTAACTATACTGCACACTCACTTACACATACAAGTTGACTTACATACACACAAACACACACACTCTTGGCTTAGCTCAATCAATATAGGTGTAAATACTGGACAACCACTCGCATTTGAAATGAAGTGTGCATTGCCAAAACTAAGCAATCTGCTATAGTTGGGCTGTATTTCTTAAAACCTTTCATCTTGTGTTTCGTTCAGCTCACAAAACATGCTGACATCTTAGTGCAATTTACGCGCAGCAATTCAAACTTGCCAGACCAAAAAAACAATACTTTTAATGCTATTGAACTTGGATGTCTCTGGTAAACATTACTATCTTTTACTTTACACTGTTTGCACAGTTATTAGGCAAGGCAGTATTTTTACCATATTATCATTATTATGCATATGTTCCAACTCCAAGCTGTATAAACTGGAATGCTTATTGGATTTAAGCATATCAGGTGATGTATATTTGTGTAATGAGTGAGGGCGTGGCCTAAGGAGATCAACACCCTATTGCAGGGGTTTTCAACTCTAACACTACGGGGTCCGGAGCCTGCTGGTTTTCTGTTCTACCTCAACATTAATTGGTCTTAATAGATGTCCCAGGTCTAAATAAGTTTCAGAGTAGTGGGTTGCAATGAAAAAGTGGAGTGGATCTGGCTTTGAGGTCCAGAGTTGAATACCCATGCCCTATAGTAAGGTGTGCATAATTATTAGGCAGCATATGTTCCTTAGGCAAAATGTGCAAAAAAAAGAGATATAGCTGACTCAGAAAAGTAAAAAAGTGTTACACCTCTTTCAGAAGGATGCAGCATTCTTGAAGTTCCTAGGATATTAGGGTGTGATCACAGAACCATCAAATGTTTTGTTGCAGATATTCAACAGGGTCTCAAGAAATGTGTTGAGAAAAAAGACGTAGATATTCTCCAAAGAAAGCCTTAACTATTAAGGATTGAGGTGTATTTACATTTTGGATTGACCGAGAACACTGTAGTATATATAATTAGTCCTCAAGAATACAACTTGCCTAATAATTATGCAAACAGTATATATATCTCGTTTTCAAACATAATTCAGAAAACAACAAAAGTCAGTTTGAATGATATTTAGCTGAGTATTACAGTGATTATGGAATCCAAAAACATCCTACATTTATATGCAATCCCTTGTCTTTTCATTTCTCCCTGGGCCATCCGAACTATACTTACTGAACAATCGTGTACATTTAGGCTGGAGTCCTGTTTAACAATTTTGTTTTCAATCAAACAAAGATGATTCTGGGCATGGTTTATCCAACTAACCTACTTAAAACTTGTGTGAATACTATTGATGGGTCTTCGCGAACGATTAGTTCTTTTTGAACAAATCTTTTAAGTGAACATAATGGACTGAATCCCCCTCAAAAAGATGTGTTAATTTGAGCCTCTTCTCACTATCCACTGAAAGCAACTGCAGTTGGTGAATGACCTGTGAAGAACCAAGAAGTACACTGCAAAGAAAATATTTTGTCATCTAAGATAAATAATATTATCTAAGAAAGTTTGCACTAGAAAAGTAAAGATAATTTATCTTAATTGGTCTATGTAAGATATTAAAAATATTTTTGAGCTAGATTTATCTAAAATGTTTCCTTTGTTTAATAATACAATTACTTGTATAACGTCTTGTTTCAAGAATCTTAGGAAAGAATTGCAAACATTTATTTTTAATCACAAAGAAGAGTCCACATTTTACAAAACTTTAGCTTCATGTCGAGTCATGGACTCCACTAGACCTCTGAAGGTGTTTGTGGTATCTGGCACCAAAGCATTAGCAGCAGATCCTGTAAGGTTGTAGGTGGGGCCTGCATTGATCAAACTTGTTTGTCCAGCACATCCCACTGATGCTCGATTGGATTGAGATCTGGGGAATTTGGGGGCTAATTCAACACTTTGAGCACATAGTGTTTTTCAAAATATTCCTCAAACACTTTTGCTTTGTGGCAGGGCGCATTATTCTGCTGAAAGGGGCCACTGCCAGAGAATAGTGTGTCCATGAATGGAAGCTTAGGTAGGTGTTAAAGTAACATTCACATGAATGGTGAAATATTCCCAGCAGAACATTGCCCAAAGCATCACACTGCCTCTGCCAGCTTGCCTTCTTCCCATAGTGCATCCTGGTGCCATGTATTTTCCTAGTAAGTGACGCACACGCAACCAGCCATTCACGTCCTTCTAAAGAAAATGAGGAGGCGCATGCGCGTGCCAAGAGGACGCATGGGGTGTAAGTAGCTCCGTTTGTGCTGACAACTCTGTGGAAAAAAATGAAATCCAGACAAAGTTTACATGAACCAATATCTTTCATTTTCAATATCTTTTTCAAACAAAGGAAAAAAATGGAATAATATATACCTTGTGGATAACTCGAAACACACCGTTTTATAGTGTGCAGATGCATGACCAAAGACATGGCCTCAGGAAGGAAGGAAATCGAACAACTTGTAGATGCCAATGTGAGTAATAAACAGTTAAATGACATTCAGGAAAACTTACGAAAACTACTTTTAATGAACACCAAAACAAACGAACTGCTACAATCAGTGGTGAAAAAAATAAAAATAAAAGAAAATAGAGTTGATTGCAACAGATGTCCACTCACAAGGACTGTCTTGCCAATGAACAACCAATGGAAATTGAAGTGTTGGAAACAAAGTTGCAGTCCTAAGAAGATGAATTAGATAAACAAGAAAATATGATGAGAAGAAACAATGTAATACTTCTCTCTGCCTGAAGAGGGGGAAAAAGGAGATTTATCCAGTTATGTGGTAAAACTGATTTCAGAGGAATTAAACGTGGAAATAACAATAACAGATTTGGAACTGTCATAGAATCGGCAAATACCAAACTGTCGGCAAATACCAAACTATGGAACTGTCATAGAAACAACAAATACCAAATACCCATGACTGGTTATTTTTAAACTCTGGAACTATCATACTAAAATAAATATTCTCAAAGCACAAGCAGGGAAGGAGTTAAAATTCAGAGGCCAGACTATTCGACTGGTCCAAGATATGTCCACAAGGCTGAGAAAAAACTTTTTCTGTTATGTTTTTCTTAACACTAGAACTGCCAGGCCTTCCAAACTACCTATAACTGCCAACTGCTGATGCCCATCAGCGTCATTAGCATACAAATCACCCTCATTAAAAACCGATATCTCTTCCGCAGCCTTCAGCCAAGCCATCACTGCATCCAGCGATCACGAGCATCACCTCTATTGTGTTTTTATAGGCCTGAGTAAAACTCAAAGCAGATTAATTACATGGAGATTTGTTGTTTTTGAAGGTAATATATAAAAGTAGAATACAAATATATATATTATATATATATACACACAATATAAGGATATATACATGCTGTAGTAGCCTAATTTCATATGTTTTTTGCCTTTATAGAATGACAATTATTAAGTCTATAGAATGAAAATCCACCACATTTACTTAATTCAACAATTTTTTTCAACTAACGCCGCAATCAGAAAGTGACGTTTTATTCTTTTTAAAATGTGTTCCATCGTTGGATGTTATTTGGAAACAATAGCCTGAATTACAACATGTCATATTTATGCTGTTGTATTTTTGTAATTTTATAGGCTATAGAATTTGAATGTTTAAAAAAGATTTTCAACTAACAAGTTCAGAGCATATATTTTTTGGGATCTGCATTGTCTTTCGGCACACCCATTAGATATATTTTTACTAATATTTAATATTCAAATACAACAGCGAACATTTCAGCCAGTGCAGTGTGGATTTTAGAATTGTTCTATGTACAGTTTTTTATAATTATTGAATTATCTGCTTGTCCCAAACGCTTTGCGCTGACGAGGTAAATAGACTTGAAGCCAAAACTAATCGGTTTCAAGCAAGCTTCGCATTGCATAACGGCACGCTGTAAAGACCGGTTTATCTCCATTCAAACACTCTTCTGTGATAGGTGAATATATATAGATATATATTAACATATGTACAGCTGTTGTAAAAAGCGAGGCTCGATTGAAGACGTATTTTTTTGCCTTTCAAGTGTATATTGTTCTGCATGGTCAAGCAGCGTTATTCATTTTCCCTGTGTTTCCTGATAGTAGGCTATATTACACTGCAAAATAAAACAAATTGACCCCACAGTTGTCTTTGTGTTTGCTCATTAGAGACTAAAGAAAATATTTCATTATTGTTTTGGATATTTGGCTACTTTTCTTTCTGTTAAATATTGTTGATGAAGGAAAAAAAAACGTTTTTCAACATATTCAGAGCAAATATGTTTCAGGATCCCATTATAAATATATATTTTTTCTAATAGGCCTATTTTATACTAAAAAATAACAGCAAACATTTCAGTTAGTGAGGTGTGGATTTTAAAATTGTTCTATGTACAGTTTTTTTATAATTGTTGAATTATCTGCTTGCCTCAGAAACGCTTTTGCGCTGACAAGATAAATAGACTTGAAGCTAAAACTAATCGGTTTCAAGCAAGCTTCGCATTGCATAACGGCACGCTGTAAAGACCGGTTTATCTCCAAACCCTCCTTGCAGGTGAATATATATATTAAAATATGTACAGCTGACAGCTGTTGTAAAACGCGAGGCTCGATTGAAGAAATTTCTTTTTTTCTTTTTTAAATTTTGTCCTGGTCAAGCAGCATTAATAATTTCCCCCTGTGTTTCCTGGATATATTACACTGAAAAATTAAATAATTTCACCTCACACAGTTGTCTTTGTGTTTGCTAATTAGAGATAAGAGAAATCGTTTCATTATTGTTTTGTATTTTGATATAGCTTACTTGTCCGTCTGTTAAATATTGTTGATGTAAAAAAAGCAAAGCTCGATTGAAGACACATTATTTCCAGAAGATAGCGAGTCATTTTATATACTACATTTTAATCGTTTATTTAGATAAGTATGTTAATGAAAAGGAACAACAAAAACCGGTTGCTGCGATAACACAAACAAAATGTAGCCGCCCACTCGTGCTACTACCATGGATTTATAAGAGAACACGAACAGTAGCTACATACTAGCTAGCGCTAGCTACTAGGGTTCTTAGGATTTATTGGCAGATCGCAACTACATGATTGCATATACCGCCACCTAATGGTTATGAGCGTGGTCGTCTGACACCCTAGCCTATCCTTATATTCTCCCCATCAAACTGATTTCCCTACTAAAGAGTATAATCTCTTTATCCCTTTCCCGAGAATCTGTTCTCAATCGGCCTACCTGGTTAATTAAAGGTTAAAAAAAACTATTAATTTAAATAGATTGGTTGATAAATAGTGTGTTTGTTCCCATTGATTAACTTTTTCTACACACAGCCATCATATCTGTTTAGTGACATTATTAACACTTTTTTTATACAGACAGGTCTAGTTACTGGAGGAGAATACTGAAGCATGTTCAAGATCACTTACAGGAATTAGCAGCTGCTAGTACAGCTATACCAGATGACTGACAATGTAGAATGTGAGTCATGTACTGACTGCCCAAGCACTGAAGAAGACAGTGAAGAGGAAGAGGAGGACTTCAGGACTAAATTGGCAGAATAGGCAGTGGACAAAAAAATAACCCACAAAGCATTCTCACAACTACTCAAGATTCTCACCAAAGACCATCCAGTCATTCCTAACACCACACAATATTTGGTGTTCAAGGTTGCATTTTTTGTGATTTGCATAAACAAACCGGTACAGACGTTACCTAGCTTAGCGTTATTTATTGTATTTAGAGATTTGAATATGTTGTGTTTATTTTTTAGGGTTATGTAGGCCTTTTTGCTAAACCTCTTTTCTAAACATTGCTTTCAGATCATGACGTTTTCCGTTGTTTAGTACCAGGTGGAGGACTTTAGCTCTAAACGTGAAGGTAAGAATTAACATTTTGGCAGTTCTCAGGGTTGTGAAATGATATTTAGAACTGTAATGTATTTTCAGAGTATTTTGGAGAAGAACAAGAGGCAGGCTGAAGTGCTTGTCCGCCTGAGAGCGCAGTTGGCACTACAATCAGGTAAAACATGACCGTTACACTTTGTCCTCATAAAACACTTTGTCAGTGTATAATGGTGTTTAACTGCTTTTTTTGTAAGTCCAGGTAATTCACATTTGCTCCACATAGGCACAATGAGTGAAGAGCTGTGCTCTGTGTCAAACCAGATGGCCACAGTGTTCGCTTGCATCCAAGCAAATGGTCTGGTAGAAGAGTTGTTATTCCCTAATATTCAGGGTATTCAGCTCCCCCTGGTCAACCTGGAAGACCTGGAGCAGTTTGATTCCCAATTGTGACAGGACACGGACATTCAAGACAACCTGGTAAGCAGTTTCTTTTCATTCAAACATTTAACCTTAGATGTTAAATATTTTTAAGGCGAGACACTACAGGTGAATAGAGTAAAAGAAATTAAATAATAGATATCACCATGAAACTTCCTCAGTTGGTTACTTACGCAAGTACATAAAAAAATGTATTACAAGTTTTTGAAATATGTATGTTAATTTATGCAAATTAGACATTATCTTATCAAATATGTACAATTTTGCATATATTTTTGGTAGACAGATCTGAACGTATGATAAACCCAGGTGCTAAATTATTTTTTCATTTTTTTACACACAAGATGAAAAAAAGAATTACAAAGGGATTTCAAGATATCTGCTTTCATTACCTAGGAAATCAAAATAAACTGTCCATAGCCTTAAAATATCAATTTTCGACATTTTTTTTATTAAAATGTCACATAAATCAGGCCAGGAATGATTTATCAACAAATCCCTCTGTAAATATATTCAGAAAACTGCTAAGTGTATAACTGGAAAGTTTGGTGTATATAGGTGCTACATAGGCTGAGATATGTATACCGGGAAATTACAAAAAACTCATTTTGAGAAAACGGCATTTAAAGATTTAAATAGGGAACTTTTATACATTTCTATTGGAAAAAATCGCTCAAAAATAGAATAAGTGCTCAGGCCCTAAGTGATAATAATATAGAATATTTCAAACCCTAGTAGGAGGGACCTGGGAACAAACCTAGAGAGCGGCCAGACTCAAGGGGGTGGCCAGTCCTCATGTGTGAGAGACTGTGTGTGTGTGGGTGTGTATGCATGATGTCATGTGAGCATGCACGATGTCCCCTCTCCATCTCTCTCTCTCTCTCTCTCTCTCTAATTGAAAATGTTTCTTCAATGTCCATAAGTTGATAAGGATGCATTATTTCAATGTCCTTCGTTTTTGCCACTGAACTGAAAACTGCAAAAGTAAAACATGGCAATATAACACAATGATTGAAATTTAATTTTAATTACAAATCCAACCTTGATCCATTTATGAAAATATGTTCACTGTTACAACAACTATATAATCAAATGTAAGTCTATGGTTATATGGATCAATGTTTATAAATAGACCCAATGCATCATTATTAGAGTACAAGATATTACGTATGAATTTGTTAAGATCATGAATAATAATGAAGTGCGACATGCATAATCATCCACTGCTTTGTCGCACAGTCAAGTGGCACTGTCATTAAACACCCCCGATTTCCCAACGATAGTTTACGGTCTAATGTGCTGCTTCCGGATATTTTTTCAGCTAATCCAATAGATTGCTTTCCCTTTTCACATCTTACAAAGAGCAATTGCTGTGTTCTTTTTCTTGAAAGTTGCAGTGTTAAAGGCATTTTCAAAGGTCCCGCGGTAAGCTAAACACGGAATTGTCGGAGTACACAAATCACATTAGCAGAAACCAGAGGTAGCCAATGAGATTTCAACATTAGCATTAAATCCCCCTTAGGACATTCACGATTGATTACTGATAGAAAGGAAATGCCCTTATTTGGGTTACATTGAGTTGTGCAGGAGACTCAGAGCTTTACAATGATACCGAGCATGACAGACTTCAGTAAACAGGCAAAAATCTGCATGTCATGTTGGAATGTTAACTTTTTGGTAAGTTCTTGAGGGGGAACCTCACTGCCGTAAATAAACAAAACGTAATAAAATAAACATCCTAATGTATATTTTCAAAGTTTTCTTTATAGTAGCTTGAAAGAACGCATATTGAAGGAATAAACTAGCCCAAAATCTCAAGATTGACCACTGCATGAACAATCTATGTTTTTGCCTGCCTGTCTTGCATTAATACATCAATAATTAATATATTCCCTTTTCCCCCCTAAAGCAATGTACTGAGTTGTAAGATAAGGAATGCTTAATAAAAAGCATAGAGAATGATCTTTTAGACCTCGTTGATATTTAATATTTATAAATCTGACTCCATATGTTTATAAATTAGCTGAGCAAGTTCCCCAGGGGCCTCATTTATAAAAAACTTTGCGGTGGATTTACATCAGAAGTGACGTACGGACGAAATACAGGATGTGTGTATGCAAAGAAATATTCAGATTTATAAAACTGTGCGCACGCATGTCCTATGACATTTTCCCTTTAAAAATCACAACCAACTCTAATACGTGGTGCAGCTTTTGCGGCTACATGTCACGCACATAGTTGTCCATAAATAGTCAGTGAAACGCCCCAAAATTAATATTCATTGATTGAGAGATCATGCCAAACACAGAGGAAAACCAAAAAAAGACTAAAAGTACTTCACTCAATGTGATGTAGAAAATATTGTTGGAGAGGTGGAAAAGAGGAGGAACATTTTTTTTGAATGGCACAGTGTGCCTATTTCTGAAGCCGAAATGTCGGACCATGGCCGAAATAAAAAGTGGTCAGATAGTCGATGTCAAGGCTTCTAGCGATTCATCGCGAAAGTGTGTCTGCCACGGGTGGGGGAAAATTGGTTACATTAGAGCAACATGTCTGCATAAAAAATTAGTTGGACATTGGTGGAATGAAAATGCTTTCGATTAACCCATTGGTGACGGATGCTGTGTGGCGAAACATTTTGTGTTTGTCATCCTTTTCATGATGCGTGAAGCATATAACGCACTGCCATTGATTCAAATACACATGATATGGGTCTTGTTGATTTTGTAAAGACAACGTGACCACCCAAATGTACCGTGGTTCGTGGAAAATAACGTCAATCAATTAGACATACAAGTGCGTTCGTTTTTGAAAATGGCTACGACAGAGGATTTTGACAGCGAGGGCAGTGACAGTGAGGAGTTTGATAATGAGGAGGTGGTAGAGGATGGGTTTCATGATTACATGCCGGATGATCCATTGGATAAAGCACAGGAGTAGGATTTGTGGGACACAGAAAGAGAGGAGGAGGATGGCTTTCACGGATTCCAGGTAGACTGGAGAACTGAGGGTTACCTGCCGCGCAAGGCAAAGCAGTTCAACCGCAAACCGGGGTTAAAACAGCCGATCCCCGTGAATGCTAGCCCCCTGGAAGTTGTGTGTATTTTTACTGATGAGCTTTGGGACAGAAACTAATCAGTACGCCGAACAGACGTGCGGCCATGGCAAGGGACCGTTTCGACATGATCTAGAGGAAATGAGTTGTGTCTATCTTTTATTTTATAATGAATAAATACCATAATAAATAGTAATATAAGTATGGTGATGGTTGATATTGATAATAATGAATACAATAATGTTAATATATAAATATAATACTGGCATAATGAATAAATACAGTAATAAATAGTTATACAATAATGGCATAATGGATAAATAGCATAATAAATAGTTATGCAATAATGGCATAATGAATAAATAGCATAATAAATATAAATACTATAAATTTACACAAATAACATAATAAATATAAATAATCAGTGTGTGTGTGTGTGGCAGTGTGTGTGTCAGTCAGTCATTCAGTCAGTCTGTCTGTCCATGTAAGGATAATGCTGTTCAACAGCCAAAGAGGAGAGATGTGAGCCATGGAGCTCAGAGACTGTTCCCAGTTCAACCTGAGGATTTTCCCCACCTCTATCTCATAACAAAGTTGTTGTTTATTTATTTATCATATGCATTGAATAACATACATCATCCTATGCAGAGAAATTCTTTTTGACATGGCTCGGCGATTCTATGCAGTGGGCTTAAAAACAAGAATTACAACAATATAAGAATTTTAAAATAGTAATGACAATAGTAATAATAATAATAATAATAATAATAATAATAATAATAATAATAATAAAATGCTATGTACTGAGCAGTGGTCTGGAAAATGTACAACAGTAGAAGTAGTAAATATTATAGAATTGGCATGGAAAATTGCTTTTAAAGGTGCATTTGAATTCTGCTACATCAGATGTAGAGAGCATAAAGTGACCAGAGAGTGTTAGTGCTCAACAGACGATTTGCGATCAGTGTCTGTGTTCCATGTTGAGCAGCCGA
>JACXGM010002551.1:0-16566 GCA_016801145.1 Umbra pygmaea
ATTTTCAGAGTTGAGCTTCAGAAATACTCGTGAAAATGTAGCTTGCGTGGACGCTACCGCACTACTTGATCAATAAATTAGCTTCACTACTGTAAAGCTATTTGATTCATAAAACAGTGACGCTACGATCACGCTACTGAAAAATGTAATTAAACTAGTAACGGCGCTACTTGTAGCGACGCTACTGCCCATCACTGCACTCGACAACATTGCGTGAGCGAACGTGTGCAACATTGTAGGCTCTTTCTCCCACGACCTCGATGAAGCTCCCTGTAGCAAAAAACCTTAGCGCTGCAAGCAGCTGGACTTCAGGGCTTAAAGCAAAATTCCGCCACGTTAGCCTGGCAAGCGCAGGTCTGAGAAGGTCCAGCAGCTCCATAATGGCTTTTTTTAACATTTTTTTAATATAGCCACGTCAGGCAAAATGTCAAAACTTTTGCAGAATAAAACAATTGACATGGCCGCGGACTCGGAGTCGTCTTTGATTCAATACAAGGACACGTTAGATCACTGCCATAGTTGATCGCTTACTGGACACCACCATGCTTACCCATTTCTAGATCTTAGCCATTTAGAGCCAAATTGTTTGCCAGACTTTAATTATCAAAAGTGATTGCAAATTTAAATGCTTTAATGACATTACGAAATAGCCTAGGCTAATTACCACATATTAGTTCTGATACCAAACTAAATCAATTTCATAAATAGGCCTGTATCGATTGCGAACATAGTTTAGTCTTAAAATGTCCATAAAATCATTGATTTCTAAAGACTGTTGCACAGTGGCGGTGACTAGCGGCTTGAGCTCAAACAACGCTAAGAGAGAGCTTACGAATGGTCCAGACCAACCTTACAAAGGTGTGACTTTGACAGAAAATATACTTAGCGTACGAACGTTTCGGGAACCGTGCCATGAGGTTAAGAGAGAGGTTAAGGAATAGGTTAAGAACTAGTTAGCGATAAGAACGTTTTAGGGAACCGGGCCTTGAGTGTTAGACATACCCTAGTGTTCAAAATTTTTGAATAATCCCGGAATTTACATGTGATAACATTATTCTCCACGGTGTAATTAAATTGATCAGGAACGATACTCAAAACATGATTAGTTATGGATGAGCGAAAATATGTTTTTAATTATAATTTGCAAAATGTGTAATATTTTGGATATACAGTATACTTTATTCAATTAAATGACACTTTGGTAAATTAAGGTCTCAGTTTGATTCTCTCTGTGTAAAGGTCAAATGTGATTGTTATTTAACTGTTTGTATCAGAATGAGCCCATTCTTTGAGCTCTGTGTTTCACAAGCAACTAATAAACATCTTTATGATAAAACAAATTACTTCTTTCTAGGTCAATCATAGTTTGTTAAAAGTAAATAATTATTAATGTGATATTTAAGCACATTTTGATACAAAGAGTATGTAATATGGCCAATATGCAGTGACTGGATATAGCCATTGATTGTGGTGTATTGCCAATATATTGCCAACCATAATGCAGAAATGCCTTTTATATAATTATGCAAGTTGTTCAAGACAACCTTTTCGTTTGTATGCATGAATGGTACTGTAATTATAAACTACATTTTTTATAAACTGTCTGTACACTTACAAAGTTCTCAATGATTCTGTTTGCATGTAGGGACCCTCATTATGCTACCGTGTAAGTGTGGTGCTATTTTGAGACTTGTTAAATGGTATAAAATAGTGATTTATTTTTGCTTAATTCATGCCCCGACTACTAGCATTATAAGATAATTAGTGGTTCAAGCTAAAACAGGGCACATTCGATTAGCATGAAAACAAATCCCAGAGAACGGTTGACTCGGTACCCATGTGTTATTAACGGCCAGGATCATTTTGCGCCGGAATTGTCCTTTAAATGTTTAAAAAAAATCCCACACACAATGTATGATTTACAAGTTAACCCATCGCGAAAATTAAATCGCAAACCATTCATAATAAGATTAAATTTTTTAGCTGCACGTCCATTACTGGAGAAACAAGGAAATTAAATAGCAAAAGGACCAGGGGCCTCGTTTATAAAACTTTGCGTTGGATTTTTGCGTCAGAAGTGGCGTACAGACGAAATATAGGACGTGCATACGCAAAGAAATATTCAGATTTATAAAACCGTGTGCACGCATGTCCTATGCCGTTTTCCCTTTATAAATCACAATCAACTCTAAATGTGGCGCAGCTTTTGCGCCTACATGTCACGCCCATAATTGCCCATAAATAGTCAGTGAAACTTCACCCAATGTGAAGTAGAAATGATTGTTGGCGACGTGTAAAAAAGGGAGGAAATGTTGTTTGGAGAGCACAGTGTGGCCATTACTAATGCCAAAAAAAAGCGTTGGAGTGGCAAAAGTTTGCAGACACTGTGAATGCATTGCAGCCTGAGAGTCGGACCATGGGCAAAATGAAAAGAGGTCAAACATCAAAGTCGATGCCAAAAAGCATCTAGCGCTTCTTCGCAAAAGTCTTCCACGGTTGGGGGAAGATCAGTTAAATTAGTGGGCAACATGTCTGCATCATAAATTATTTGGATATTGATGAAATGAAAATGCTTACGATTAATGACAGCAATTTCTCATTCGGTGGCCTTATGGCAACATGAGTGAGGTCAATAGCATTGATACATTTGCGAAACCGCCGGACATAACTGCAAATTGTGTTTATGTGTTTGCCTGTTCACCCGCGGTGTACGGAAACTTCATGTAGGCTAATTATGCGACAAGCCTATTATACCTAAAATGTCTGGTATAACCCGGCTAGGGTTGGCTGAGATAACCCTGACCTGTCAGCCAATTCCCTGTGGAAAGTGCCAGTCGCCAGAAATCCTGTTATTATGAAAGGCACCACTAAATAAAATGCACTATTAGGCTATTATTATTATTATCTTCTAACAGCGCAAGATCAGCCATTGTGCGTCAATACGCATTGGGATGGAATGGCATTTTATAACCATCCATTTGACTGTATCTGATACAGATGTTGGTATTAATCTAATTGTAAATGGGTAATAGTTCTGCATAAATTGAATTTTTTGCACCTTTCAAAATGGTTAAGACATGGGTGACGATGGAACACATTTAAAAATGAAAATAAACATATATAAATGAACATTAGATTCTGTAGCTGATGACGACATATACTATGGAAACTACTTTACCCAATGGACAATAATGACTAGATTTTTTTATAGATAGATTTGATTGCAGAGTGCCCCGTACTGAAAAATAAGCCGAAATCACCACCACGTAAACCCAAGGAAGTAGGGTTTGTACAATCGGTGAACCTAATGGCTGAACATGCCCAAATTCCAGATCCCAGCTATAGACCGTTTGTGTCTACTGGTTGGGTGTCCTTGACTGGTGACCAGGCGGGTAGGTAGTCTGTGGACATTTTACGGGACACAGGGGCTGCTCAGTCACTGATCCTTGCCAGCGTGCTGCCGTGGTCTGACAGCACGGCGGTGGGGTCTCAGGTGATACTACAGGGAATAGAAATGGGGGCAACCTCAGTGCCTTTGCACTGGGTGTATTTAGAAACTGACATTGTAACAGGCTGTTTTCGTGTTGGGGTAGTAGACACCCTACCAATTCGGGGTGTGTCTTTGCTCCTAGGAAATGACATTGCAGGGGGTATTGTAACACCTGTGTTAGAAGTACTGGAGAAACCACACACTGGTACAGACAATGATGAGTTAACTAATAATTTTCCCCTTGTATTCCCCGCCTGTGTGGTCACTCGAGCAGAAAGCAGAAGGCTGGGTGAAGTAGTGAGTCTGTCTGATTCAATATTTGAGCGTGCCGACGTGCCCTGTGACAAGCCACCATCCAAAGAGACAGTAAGTGAGGATACACTTCAGTTGAGTGACATTATCATGTCCACTACACCCTCAAGGGTGGTGGAAGCACAAAAGGCGGACAATAGCTTAAAGAAATGTTTTATGTCAGTAGTTTCCCAGGAGGAAGCTAAAAAGAGTAGACGGGCCTACTATCTTGATAACGGGTTGCTGATGCGCAAGTGGGTAGCACACGATGTCGACAGTGACTGGGGCATAGTTTCTCAAGTGGTACTTCCTACTCCGTTTCGTCAGCAGGTGCTGTCGGTGGCACATGACCAGGCATGGTCTGGCCATTTGGGGATAACAAAGACGTACAACCGTATACTGCAACATTTTTTCTGGCCAGGGTTGAAGAGGGACGTGGTACAGCATTGTGAGACGTGTCATGTGTGTCAGATAGTGGGGAAACCTAATCAAACCATTCCCCGCGCTCCTCTTCATCCGATTCCGGTAGTGGGGGCTTGTCCGGGATTTTGGCACCCTGCTGCTCGGGCCCCTTAGTGGTTGGTGACTGAGGTGTTGTGTTGTGGTGTGGGTAGGGACTAGCAAAGTTAATTGGCTAAGTAGCTAGGTGGTTTTGGGTTTGAGTAGTGTTCTGTCCTGTGTACCTTTGTGTCTGTGTCCTAACTTGCATCCGCAGCCCCGCGCTTCTTTTACCGGCTACTGGGGGTCCATGAGCAGTGGAGTGTCAGGTCCCCCTCCTTAACAGGAGCTAGAATATAACAATTGCTCCAAACAACATTTCCTCCTCTTTTACACCTCGCCAACAATCTATCATCATCATATTTGTCTTTCTGCCAGACAGAGACGGACAAGAATATCAGTTTTAAACATGATTTTGTTCCGTTTACCATATTATTGATGAGGATGAATTACAAAACATGCCAATATAATTACAGAACATATTTGAGTGTTCTTTTTGCAAATGATGAATGTGTCTTGATTACCCCTCTGCCCCTCTGTAACTCAAACCTTTTGCAAGGTTTTTGCAGGCTGACAGCCTCATTTGGAAACTCATGCTGTGAGCGTAATTCAGCGGTTGTTAAAATGGCCAATCCGAGATTGGTTGCATGCAGTGATGTCACACTGTCATAAAAATGGTGTACTTTCCTTCTAGACAACATTGCTTGCACCAGGACTTAAGGACTTACGAATATATTTCAGTAAAACTAGGGAACCGGATTTAAATAGTATTTAAAATCACAAGAATAATTCTAGATTAACTTTCTGATATTCTCCAATCAAGCTCTCTTGATTTAGCAAGAGCTGTGGATATGGTAGGTGCCCTTACAGACACCTTACAGGACTACAGATGTAAGGTTTACTTTGGAGAACTATGGAAAGAGGTTGAAAAGAGGTTGAAGGGCACTGCAAAATAGATGTACAAACAGTGTGTAAAAGAAAAACAAGCTTAAGATTCCACAACTCATTAATGATCAGCACTGTAGGACAGACAAATAGTGACAAAAGTGATGATCAGATTTTCCAAAGAGCTATCTTTTATCAGGTACTGTACCGTCTCACAGCTGAGCTGCAGAGACGTTTTTCAAAGAAGACTCGTGAGAGAATGCAAGGGGTTCAGTCTCTCAACCCAAGGAGAAGTCTCTGTTTGCCTTTGTTCAGACATTTGAGTAAGATTTAGAGGACCTCAAACATGAGGTTCTTCAAACCAAGCTGCTTCATTAGGAGAGAAAAGTGGCAGGGACAGACCATCTACGCTCCTTAAGTTCATTGTGTTTTTACAACCATATGAAGAGGTCTTCTATGAGCTGTTTCGACTTTGTAAGATTTCTGTTGTTACTCTAGTCAGCAGTGCTTCTTGTGAGAGAAGCTTCTCAGCTTTTAAACTGATTAAAACCCACCATAGGACAACAACGGCTGATGACAGTTTAAGACACCTTGGTATTCTCAGTGTTTAGTCAAGGAAGGCACGCTCCATCAACATGGATGCATTTGTGAAACATTTTGCCAGTTCTCACCATATGGAGTTTTATCCCTATCTTTATTGAAGTGTGCATTCTTTCAATTTCAGGGCATTTCTAATGAATATTACTGTTCATTAAATTATGTTAAGATTTTGTAATAATTTCCCTCAAAACCTTGCTCTCACACTCAAATAGACACTGCTCGTGCTTGGATTTGCTGTGTTTCTGCTCAAACTTTATGCTTAGACTCAGATATGTTGTTGCTTGGACAGACTTCCTGCTCTCAGCTTTAAAATGTCTCCTCGCAATCAGGCTGTTTCTGTGTGCTTGAAAATCTTCTCCTTCCAGAGTTAAGGGGCGTTATGTGTGGCCAGTACCAGTACTGGGAATCTTGTTCAACTTGAGGGTCACATGGATTCCACTCAATATCAGCAGATACTTGAGAATAATGTAGAGGAATCAGTCACAAAGTTGAAGTTACACTGGGGCTGGATGTTAACAAGACAAAAACCCAAAACACTGCTCAAAATCTACTCTGACATTTATGCAGAGGAACAAGTACAATGTTCTGGAATGGCCATCCCAGTCCCCAGACCTGAATATCATTGAAAATCTGTGGGGGGATTTGAAGCGGGCTGTCCATGCTCAGCAACCATCAAACCTAACTGAACTGGAGATGTTTTGCAAGGAGGAATGATCTAAAGTACCATCATCCAGACACTCATTACAGGCTAAAGGAAGTGTGTAGAGGCTGTTATTTCTGCTAAAAGAGGCTCAACTAAATATTGATGTGATATTTATATTGGGGTGCCCAAATGTATGCACCTAATTAATTTCATTTTCTGTTCATCCAAAAACCTAATTTCCCTACTGAAAGATTACTGTGTTCTTCAGTTATTTTATAGATCAAAATGAAATTGTCAGGGGTGGCCAAACTTTTGCATGCGACTATACATATTTATGAAAACAGTGACCCAAGAATCTCTCTTGCTTTTTGCAGATGTTCTGGGGCCTCATGTATAAATGTTGCATACACACGAAAAGCTTGCATACGCTGGTTTCCACGCTTATGGTGTGATGTATAAAAATTAACTTGACAAGAGAATGTGCGGGGCGTCACGGAAACTTTTGAGCAGACGTTGAAAATGTGCGGGCCTTACACAAAGTCTTGTCTGACTCTGTAACGTGACAAATTCTAACTGAAAAGTGCCATAACTAACCAAACATTACAAAATAAAGTGTCCACTACAGTTACTGTCATACATCTATGACGTTGACTATTCAAAAAACATAATTACATCCGCTAATAAAAGTTTGATCATTGATGTGGATGACTCGCATCAAAATGCCAAAACCCAAACGGGAAATGCTATTACCTTAATCTGCCACCATTCAATAACTTCTGTTAAAATTGAGGGTGTCAAACGAATGACAAACTCATTCAGAAAATGCATGTCACCCTCTGTATATGGTTAACCCCACTCAGTGAGGTTAGATGGAGAGCGTTTGTGAACAGCAGTTCAGTTCTTTCCACAGATTCTCGATTGGATTCAGGTCTGGACTTTGACTTGGGCATTCTAACACCTGGATATGTTTGTGAACCATTCCATTGTAGTTTTTGCTTTATGTTTTGTCTTGTTGGAAGACAAATCTCCATCCCAGTCTCAGGTCTTTTGCTGACTCCATCAGGTTTTCTTCCAGAATGGTTCTGTATTTGGCTCCATCCATCTTCCCATCAATTTTAGCCATCTTCCCTGTCCCTGCTGAAGAGAAGCAGGCCCAAACCATGATGCTGCCACCACCATGTTTGACAGTGGGGATGGTGTGTTCAGGGTGATGAGCTGTGTTGCTTTTACGCAAACATAACGTTTTGCATTGTTGCCAAAACGTTCCATTTTGGTTTTGTCTGACCAGAGCACCTTCTTCCACATGTTTGGTGTGTCTCCCAGGTGGCTTGTGGCAAACTTTAAACAAAACTTTTTATGGATATCTTTCAGAAATGGCTTTCTTCTTGCCACTCTTCCATAAAGGCCAGATTTGTGCAGTATATGACTGATTGTTGTCCTATGGACAGACTCGCCCACTTCAGCTGTAGATCTCTGCAGTTCATCCAGAGTGATCATGGGCCTCTTGGCTGCATCTCTGATCAGTCTTCTCCTTGTTGAGCTGAAAGTTTAGAGGGACGGCCAGGTCTTGGTAGATTTGCAGTGGTCTGATACTCCTTCCATTTCAATATTATTGCTTGCACCGTGCTTCTTGGGATGTTTAAAGCTTGGGAAATCTTTCTGTATCCAAATCCAGCTTTAAACTTCTCCACAACAGTATCTCGGACCTGCCTGGTTTGTTCCTTGTTCTTCATGATGCTCTCTGTGCTTTCAACGGACCTCTGAGACTATCACAAAGCAGGTGCATTTATACGGAGACTTGATTACACACAGGTGGATTCTATTTTTCATCATTAGTAATTTAAGTCAACATTTGATCTTTCAGAGATCCTCACTGAACTTCTGGAGAGAGCTTGCTGCACTGAAAGTAAAGGGGCTGAATAATTTGGCACGCCCAATTTGTCAGTTTTTTTATTTGTTAAAAAAGTTTGAAATATCCAATAAATTTTGTTCCACTTCATGATTGTGTCCCACTTGTTGTTGCTTCTTCACAAAAAAATTACAGTTTAAATCTTTATGTTTGAAGCCTGAAATGTGGCAAAATGTCAAACTGTTCAAGGGGGCCAAATACTTTCACAAGGCACTGTATAACATTAGCAAACAAATATTGCTACAGCTGACACACTATTTTGTAAATTTTCTAAAAACATGATATTCACTTACCCGTTGCCAAAAAAGTGCAGCGTTATCAGCAGTCTCCCACTGCGATACTCTCCCTAAAGTACTTTTCCTAGATAAAGGAAAATTGGAATTCTTTGGAATTCATATCTCATAGTGTCTACCCGTTCTGTGGTACTTTTAATAAGAGGGTCTTGTGTTTATTTTCTTGATTGTGTTTCACATCTCTAAAAGTTGGTAGTTTCTGGAAAACAATTGCCACAGTGTGAACAGAGATGCGACGTAACTAGTCACAACCTTCAACAGAGCTGTTAAATGCTTTCGCGACCACATTGCAACGGATTGCAAAAGTTGCTGCAGTGAGCCACAGACATTAGAGATAAGCTGGATTCACACCAGGTCCGGCAAACTGGTTGCATTGCGGCGGAAGTCCTATTATTTCAATAGGAAGCAATGCGCATCGCTGCGGCAAATCTACCGGAACAAGCAAAATGTGGATGGCGTGCAGCGGGTGTGTCGCAAGAGTTGAAATAATCCAACTTGTGTAGTGCTTTAACGTACGGTGCCAGAACCGGAAGTTGATTTACCTCTAATATGTCACTTTCATCTATGGGTGTGTGAGATTGCAAGACAAGCTTTGACAGCTCAGTAGATGTCAATGAATACTAAACTGAAAACAGCTCCTGTCAGTCGCCTTGCTAGAGGTGGACAGTTGTATGCAATGTTGCCTACCATCTCGTAGATGCAGAAGATTGATTACGATGTTGATTGCAGTGTACACGTGTGTCTGCATTACGATGCTGTACGGGGATTTTTTGCTGTGTCTGGTGTGAATTGAGCTATAGGGTGAGAAGCTCAGTCATCTGTGAGGAGCTTGGAGAAGAGCCGCTGCTCCTTTGTGTCGAAAGGAGCCAGTTGAGGTGGTTTGGGCATCTGGTAAGGATGCCCCGGGCACCTCCCTAGGGAAGTGTTCTAGGCACGTCCAGCTGGGAGGAGGCCTCGGGGAATACCCAGGACTAGGCGGCAGGATTGTATCTCCAACCAGGCCTGGGAACACTTTAGGATCCCCCAGTTGGAGCTGGTTAATGTGGTTCGGGACAAGGAAGTTTGGGGTCCCCTGCTGGAGCTCCTGCCCCCGCGACTCGACCCCAGATAAGCGGACAAAGATGGATGGATGAGGACAAAGCCAATTTCTGGCTTAGGGGTTATGTCTAGGGCCAAGGCTACAATTAAGTTTAGAGTTACAATTTAGGGTAATTTCAGATTCAAGCATTATTTGTTAGGTGTGGGGTTAAGTTTAGGTAAAGATTTTAGGTTATTGAGGTTAATGTTAGGATTGGTGTGAGTTCAAGTTTAAAATTAGGTGAAGGGTTAGGATTAGGGCTAAGGTTAAGGTTAGGTAATAGGGATCTTAGCAGCCTTTTTTGTAAAACTAGGCTAATGATTGTGTCATAATCACATGACTTTCAGTCGCACAGTGAGGAAATAGCCCAGGAGAAGCTTGCAGGCAATCGGGGGATGTGGAGGCATACAGTCAAGGGAGAAGCCCATAGAATCATTAAGAACAAAATATTTCAGCAACATTTTGATGGATTGGAGATACTTCAGTATGTTGCAAGTGTTCATATGAAGTTCAAATTCATATGAAGTAAGATTTGGAATGATCAGAGTTCTCTTAGCACAGTTCCGGGAAGAATTACAACTTTCAGGCAGGTTGCTCACCTCACATCAACGTCGTCCCGCTCAGCTTGAGGATGCGTCCCCCTCAGCTTGAGGATGCACAGTACATTCTGCTACCACCGAAAAAGTGCTTCTAATTGAGTTTACTTGGTCTCTGCTGAAATGTATGGCATTGCTTGGTCCATTTTATATACGGTCTATGTATGAAACATCTCATTTTCTTTCAAAAGTCTGGGAGAAGCTCCCAGTACCTTCAGATCGCCGTATCATGGTATGTCCCTTTAACATGGTAGTTCAACTTTTTACTAATATGTTTATTCATTGTCACGAATACACAAAAAATAATGATGACTTATGTAGTGGTAAAAAAAAATTGTTGGAACCTTCAGCAGCCAAGCCAGCGCTCAAACCCACATCAATATAAACAGCATGTGCGTTCCAGAGTATGTAGATAGACTGCTACACCAAACTCCAGCACGTGACAACAAATATTGTACGGTTAAGTGATTGGTAATATCTGAAAGAACAACGATATCTAGTGATTTTCTAGTCAAATTATGACTATGTAAAGTAATGTTCTGTTTGCGCATACACTTTTTAATGAACAGTACGTGCAATTTAAAACATCTACCACATGAGGGTAGCATTCGTAAAGGTTTTGAAAACTTGGCATGGCAGTAGTGGAAGACCTTAACTTGAGCATTAATTGGTTGTCAGAAACTGGTGTCTGACCGAAAGCCAAGATAAAACTAAATCGTTTACTTACAAATGGGGTTGGAGAGAATCTACAGGACATTAGCTCTCCAGGAACACGGTTGGACAGCCCTGCTACAGCCTATTAAATGTCACATTTTAATCAGCTTTCATTTAGCGAATTATTAGAATCAGGTGTGCTAACCTGGGTTAAGAGAAAACACGGTTGATCTCCAGAAACAGTTGTGGACAGCCCAGCAATAGACAAATTTATTGACTCCATTATCAGTAATCTATACATTCTTAACGGGCTGTTACTATGTATCCAGTTTAATATTCTAAATTATGCAAAAGTGCCATTTAATTACACTTTATATTTGGTGTAGGACTGAGAGGAAAGGGCTACTAAGGATATAGGGCCCTAACGTGCGGAGGGGCCCTCAAATACAGGTCTAGAGGAGAGGGACCCTCAGTCAATCCATGTACAGGGCCAACAATGTTGTGCAACGCCCGACTGGGACTCACAAGTTTAGAACGTACTGAAGAAGTCCAATCAAATTCATTCCTCATCAACAGTCATAGAAAAGTGATGAAAATGTGTTCTTGACATTTTATGGATGTGCAGTTGTTAAACGGGTTTTGTTTTCGTATCGTAATCTATTGATCTTTGAATAAATTAGCCCAGTCCGTGCTTATTAGATAATAAAAACTAGAAGAACACATTGATTAGTTGTATCCATGTTATTTTTTCTTTTTCCTGTTTCTGCCAGTTATCGTGTTAACATAGACACGTATGCCTATTGATATTTAGGTAAGAACAGTAGCATAGCATTTTGCAAACAACTTGTAAACGGACGTTAAGTAAATGTGTAAGCCGGATAGACGACCAATGAATAGAAACCAAGGGATCGTGTTTCTTTCTAGCCAATCAGATAACAGGGGATCCCAGCTGCTTTTTATAAATCGGGCTGTTCGGACACTCTTCGAGGAAGAGAATGAAAGATAAACAGTTGGGAATACACAGAAAATTCACAGAAGGCTTTTTCGGGCTTTGGGTAGTATTCCTTACTTGATAAGGTAAGTCATAATTATTTCCAAACAATGTTGAAAGTTGTAGGATACAGCGCGATTGCGTTTGTGATACCTATAAACATTGTTTCCATTAGTGGTTTCGCACCTCATTGTATTTATCGGGTGCGATTTATTTGAAATAGTTGTTGAATTGGCGTGTTTTATCTGGCGTGTTATCTATGTATTCAACAGTTTAATAAAAAATGACGAATCAATAACTTGAATATGAGCGGTTTTATTAACTATGATTAAATACATTTTACGAGCGAGGGTCATAATATTAAGTATTTTCTTACTTTGAAAAACATGAATTGAACTCGATTTTGCCAAGCTGTTGATTTGTCTTCGTGTAACTCACATTGACAGAATTGGGCATAAAATACATGTGTGTATGTAGTATATAAATTACAACCTAATCTTTGAGTGGTAGAATAAATAGATTTAATGTTTTAGTGGCGAAAAACGTCGTTTGCTTTGCAAATTGCCGGCTCTTCTAGTTTGGCGGATGAAAGGATAATTGCGACAGAAGGGCGACGCTACAGCTTCCGCATTTAACCCAACCCCCTCCGAGAGAATAGAGCATTGTCATTATAAATAAAATAATGGGCACTATATACTCAGATTAATGAAATTAAATGTGTGGATTCTGATTGCTCTATTTGTTCTAAGGTTTTCCAGGCTTTTATTGAAAATGGCCACGTCAGAAAGTGCCCGCTTGAGTAAAGCTGTGAAACAGCATTATATGGAACTCCCTCAAGGAGAAAAGGTCCAGGCAATGTACATTTGGATAGATGGGACTGGAGAGGGTGTCCGCTGCAAAACCAGAACTCTGGATTCTGAACCCAAGACCATTGAAGGTAAGACTGGACTGAGTTGCAAATCTATCTTCTTGAAATTGATTGTTCCTGACAAAATGGTTTGACACAATGCCAATATAGCTCTGAGACATGACTTGTGTTTCGATCTCTCTCACTCTTAGAATGGTTGCATTCACATGGACTAATCCTGACTGTGATGTGTTATGAATGTGATACTGGCTTAATCATGTGGTTCTCTTTCCATCAGATCTCCCAGAGTGGAACTTTGACGGTTCCAGTACGTACCAGTCAGAGGGCTCTAACAGTGACATGTACCTCATCCCTGCCGCCATGTTCAGAGACCCTTTTAGGAAAGACCCCAACAAGCTGGTCTTGTGTGAAGTCCTTAAATACAACCGCAAGCCTGCAGGTTAGTATAATCAGTGAGAACGGATATGCAGGGGACGGATGCTGTGAACTAACATGGAAAAAAAATTCCACAGATGTTTCAAATTGGAGTTTTACAAACACTTTTTGTAAAAATTATTTTCTATTGTTTGCTGAGCATGGCCTAGCTTTCAGTATCTTGTTAAATGGAGTTTTATTCCCATCTTTATTCAAGAGTTTCAATTTGAGAGCATTTCTTATTAATATTATGTTCAGATTTTGTAATCTTCTTCAACCTTGCTCTCACACTCAAATAGCCACTCCTCGCGCTTGGATTTGCTGTTCTTCTGCTCAAACTTTGTGCTTGGATATGTTGTTGTTTGGACAGTTTTCCTGCCCTCCGCTTCAAAACTTCTCCTTGCGTTCCGGCTGCTTCTGTGCACTTGTGAATCTTCTCCTCAGGTGTCTCCTGTGCTCTCGGGTTTGTTTACAACCCTGTCAAAATTTGCCAACCAATAGAATTCCAGGTGTAGGGTTGACCAATGAGATGATCACTGCCCTGTCGAGGTTGCGTTCATTTTTTTACACTTAAAAGCCAAAAATATTATCATGGCTATTATCTTGTGCCACAAATGACTATCAATCCAATTTGAAGAAAAATAAAGCACCATTAAAATAGCAAAAACCTACTTCAAGTTCCATGGTTGTCGGACTGCTCCTGTCCTGACTGTCATGAAGGTGACTTAGTTTTCTGCTCTCCAGCACACCAAAGGGGCCAATGTTTTATTAGATTTTATTCATGTCTTTAATTTGCTTTCATGTACATTTACTTATGTATGTCTTTTAAGTATTACTGTGTATTTGTAATGCTTATTGATTTAAAATTATTGTGTACAGTTATTTTACGTCGTGTGTGATTGTGGCATATTTTTTTATAATAAAATTCTTAAGTGAAGGGGAGTACATATAAGGGTGGAGTGGAGAAACCATAGAGGTTGAATCCATGCCCTCAGGATGTTGTAGAGTAAAATGAAAGCACCCTCCACAGTGCAGGGATCATTTCATTGGTCAACCCTACACCTAGAAGTGTGGGGTGTGTGTCAATACAATATTTACAAATATATCAGTCCCCCAACATAATCCCCAAATCACCCTCCCCGCTACACATCCCCAACCTACCCACCTCTCTCAACCCCCACTCCACACAAAACATCTAAACAAAGTGACAACACACTAACATAAATACAAATACATTCAATAACAGAAATAAATTAAACTTGGTGGAGTAGGAGCTTCATATAATCTGACTCTGATCAGAGGGGAGCCTCTGGAAACCATTAAAATAGGAAATTAAAGTCTGCAATTTTTCTACAAATTTTAATTGTGATCCCCTCATGGAATACTTAATTTTCTCAAGTTTTAAAAATGGAATTCTATTGTTTGAATTTTGATAGGGTTGTAACACAAAAATCTGAGTGCAGCAGAAATCTTGAGAGAAGATTCACAAGTGCACAGAAGCAGCCTGGGTGCAAGGAGAAATTTCGATGCTGAGAGCAGGAAATCTGTCCAAACAACATATCTAAGTGCAAGCACAAAGTTTAAGCAGAAGCACAGCAAATCCAAGCATGAGCAGTGGCTAGTTGAGTGTGAAAGCAAGGTTTTGAGGGAAATTATTACAAAATCTCAAATTAATATTAATTAGAAATGCTCTCAAATTGAAAGAATGCACTCTTGAATAAAATAGGAATAAAACTCCATATTTAAAAATGTCTATTTGTGTTAAATGACCAATGCAATGTTTGTTGCTTTCCAGAAACAAATCTTCGTTACATTTGTAAGAAGATTATGGAGATGGTAGAGAACCAGGTGCCTTGGTTCGGCATGGAACAGGAGTACACCATCCTGGGAACAGATGGACATCCATTTGGCTGGCCTTCCAATGGCTTTCCTGGACCACAAGGTCAGTTTGAAAGATTGCATAAAATGTAAATTATTAGTGAATTATTTTGAGTAAATTTGAATCCATATAATCAGGGTTTGAAATTACCACCTGCCAAGTGCCTGTAGATTTTTAGGTTGGCGAGTAAATCTCAGAAGGCTTTCCGACACATTGGCAGGTAAATGTTTGTTCCAAAATAGTCATGCAACAAAATATCTGGCATGATGGTTTGGAGTAAATTCACTTAAATATTGGTTATTTTTAAAATGAGACCATTACATTTTCAAAATATTCAATTTTACAAGGCAAGTAAATCATTTTCAAACAATTGTTTCCTGCGAGCTGTGCAAACAGCCGATTAGTAAGAAAATAGAAAGTTCTCTGAAGTGGGAGTTTTTCCTATTATGGCGTTTACAAGTTTGTCATTTACCAGTGATATTTCCACCTGTTATTCCAATAAGCACTCATTGAAAAAGTGCATTACAGGTGATGAGACTGTCCAGAGCACACGTTAATGCAGGATTCAGTGTTTTTTACACAGAAAAATAAATGAAAATGCTGAAAGAATATGTCTTATGTTCTGAAAATGCAGATGTATTGGCCATGAGATTCCATTAAAATTTGCCATTTCTAACTTTTGTTGTTCCGAGTTACTGAAAAATCTGATCGCGCGTGGTGTGCGCGTGGTGTGCGCGTGGTGTGCGCGTGGTGTGCGCGTGGTGTGCGCGTGGTGTGCGCGTGGTGTGCGCGTGGTGTGCGCGTGGTGTGCGCGTGGTGTGCGCGTGTGTAGCAGCAGGGCTGCTGACAGGAATCTGTGGGCCCGGGACAAACTCCACATTTTGACTGTGCAAAAACAAAATTTGGGGCCCCCTTCAGGACTGGGCCCGGGACAATTTACCCGGTTGTCCCCCCCTGTCAGCTGCCCTGTGTAGCAGAGAAAGTTAATGAACCTGTCATTCTCATGTTTCTCAGTGTGAAATACTGAAGGATCATTGGCTGATTTCATCTGTCACTGAAACACGTGGGTTTATGCCTTGTGTTTTTAAATGGCTCTTATCTTCTGTTTGTCCTAATAAACATCAGAAAGCATGTACCAATATTTTTTTCCATTAATTATAGTAGCATTACTAAGAGTCAAGTACTGTTACCTATTGAGCCCTATTGTAATTGTTTGTTTTTTATTTGGTGTTCTCAATATAATTTATTATTATTATTATTATTATTATTATTATTATTATTATTTATTATTATTATTACTATTTTGATTGCACAAAGTTCATCAATATATTGAAGCCATACATTTTATTATTTCACCCAAATTTGGAACATGTTCTGGAATGCCATATTGCAAGCTTTTTTTATTTTTTATTTAACCTTTATTTAACCAGGTGGGCACGTTGAACAATTTCTCATTTAAAACGGCGACCTGGCCAAG
>JACXGM010002551.1:16666-28139 GCA_016801145.1 Umbra pygmaea
TAAATGTACAATTAGTGCAAAGAAATCAAGATTTAGAGGTAGATCAAATTAGTATACTGAGTAGCAGGCAAATACAATGTAAGAATTAACACTGGAATGAATTGTGCAAGTGGTAACAGTGCAAATAACAAATTGAAAGTAAAATACTGTTCAAGTCAGTATAAGGTGCTTATTGGGCAAATGGTAATGGGTCAGATAGAGAGAGAGTGTACATGTGAGGGGGGGGGGGGTCAGCAGGTGCAATGGTTAGACAGAAGCTCTGATAATCGAGATTTTTTCTTTCAGTTGGACCTTGTGTCCAATTATAGTGCAGGGCGCATGTAATTTTGAATGCCATTTTCATTTTTTATTGCCATTTTTAAGTGATCCATTGCTCCATTAGATTGAATGGCCAATGGGTTTAATACCTCTGCCAGCTTCCAGGTGAACTGCGTCAACAAGATTGAACAAAATGGTGGCGCAAAGACACAATAGTCAGACATAGTCAGATAGTTACTTGTCATTACTATTAATATTTTACAAAAAATCAAGCTCAAATTAAGTTACGAGGTATTTCAATAATGAATGGGGAGATGTGTGTTTTGAGTTTACAAAATTTAATGTAGTTTGCATAGTTTAGCTGTACAGCCATCTAACTGGGTGATGTTTTCTCATATTACTTCCAATATCATTGATGTATGTAAACTCCTATCTGCTAGTCATAGCTAGCTTAAGATCCTGTTTGTACCTATATCTTGTGGTTACATGTTTTTGCAACAACAGATGTATTTGTCAGATTTAAAAATGAACTGAACTGGAATATTATGTAAAGGTGATATAACAGACTTTTTTTCTTCTCATTGGTACAATGATTAAAATGGCTAAATTTGTTAAGGGATAAACTGATATGTTGAAAGTGGAGTTGTTCTGATTCCGATAGTACTGAGTACTGGAGTCCAGGTACCGCTCCGATACCACGTAATTTATTAGAAATAGGAATCTATTTACTGGTTAGCTCTTTTAGCTCTGACACATTTCTTCTTCGCCTCTCTTAAAACAGTTGCGCTATGCTGCCGTCGGCAGCTGCTGTTTTAGAGGGGCGAAGAAGAATAGATCACCTGATGCCTCGATTAAAGAAGCTAACATTAGCGCATCATGTCCGCGGTTTGGCAGTACTTTTGTACTTTGGATGTACCCACCAGTAAGACGTCGGCGACATGCAACATATGCAAACAATTTCGAGGGGTGGCACGAGTGTTGCAAATTTAAACACCAGCAACTTAATCAAACATTTAAGACTGGTCACGCTAAAGAGCATGACGAATTAACCAAAGCTAAGGGGGAAAAATAAGGACTAACTGCAGCCGCAAACTCTGGAAATTGCCTTCAAACTATGAAATAAATTTCCCAAAAGACAGGCAAAAAGCAACGAAGTTAACCGACAAAATCTTGGAGTTTATTGTCCTGAATGACCAACCCCTGTCTGTCGTCAGAAATGTGGAAATTCGCCCTTTAATGGAGCCTTTGGAGAGCCAAGGTACTGCTTGCCAGGTTGTAGAAGACCCAGTTAATATTTAACATGCATTTTGTATAATGTGAATACATGTAACCATGTGACTGTAATTTATGTCTGAGTGTCTAAATGTATTGTAATAGCTATGGAAAGGCACTATATACATAACACTTCTTCTTGTAAATAGATCTCAGAAACTGCGCTACCAAAAATATACGAGACAATTAAGGAACACATTTCATATACTGAAAGACATGCATGTAATTAGGCTTTACCAAGGACATTTGGAGCTCCGACGTGTGCCCCATGTATTTGCTAAGTGCGGTGCTTACCACAATGATAATCGTATCAGAGTCATGCAGGCATAGTATGATTATTTCCTTTTTTTAACACACTGGTATCGTAGGGCCCTATGGTTTCTGCGTTGCAGAGAACACGGACGGAATCGCGGAGTCTATCAATAAAAACGGAATTTACTTCAAACACGGAATCTCGCGGAATTTGCATATTTTTGAGCAATCTATATATATATTTTCGATAATCCAAATATATTCCAGTAATATTAACAACTGTCATTGAGTTTGTCCTAATACAAAAGGCAGCAAACATGGAAGTTAATTTGCGCTTTACCTATAGGCTATATGCAGTGTGTTTCTTTACCGAATTTGGCCAGCATGCGCTCCGTCATATAGTTCAAACGTTGTAATCCGCTTGATAACTGACAGCTATTAACGGTATTCACTCCATTCTAAATTTTCCAATCAAACAACGCTTGTTTTTTTCCATTCAATCACTTATCCAAATGCATATAACTAGGTATAGCCTACTATGTTCATTCGCCTGAAGCAATTCTCTGACGGTCTTGCTAATCAGGCAGCTCGCACTCAGGGAGAGCAAGGTCGAAATAGCGGGACTGTTGCTGAATGTTATGGCTTTGTCCACACGATTGCGCCTGATACAACTTCTTAAAATAACGTTTATAAATATTTTTGTTTGTCGTTGTTCCACTTTTCTTCCATATCTTAGGAAATCTTTGTCTACTCTTATTTTTCATTGTGGGTAGATTCATCTGTAAGAAGAAATAATGTGTTATTAACATGATTAATATTTTGTGAAATAGCTTTCTGCCTGTCTAGAAATAAGTACTTTGATCACATGGAAAGTAAATTTAGCCTACCTGGCAATGATTGTGCAAACTGTACAGCAAAATTCTCTATTTCGGGCTTCTGAATGCAACTTTTGTCCAAATCACGGAAATTGGAAAAAAATAACGAAATCACGAATTTGGAAAAAAACGGAATTGGCCAAAAAATAACACTGATTTCATAAGGCCCTAGTATCGGATCGGTACTCTGTATCGGCCGATACCCACAGCACAAGTATCGGAATCGGTATCTGTAGGGAAAAAATGGTATCGGAAGATCTCTAGTTGAAAGTGTTGTTTTTGTTACATGGGCGCCGCCATTTTGGATTTCAAAAATCGGCTACGTCACTGGTATGGTAAGCTACTCAGCCATACCAGGTAAAGAGTCTGAGGCTAACTGACATGACTGAGGAAACAGGCCTATGGGGGGTTTATACTGCATTGCCTCTGGCTGCAGTAATGAATGGAATAGGGCTAAGGCAGCTGGGGTTAAAATAAAATGTCCACAGGCTACCTTTTGACTAAGAAACTAGCCCCTCAATTTATGGCTAGCTGCCTTAACTGGCTAGCCCTCCGACAGCCCCTGAACTTCGTGTCTGTAGCGAGCATCTTTTAACGACAGACAATTTAGAGAACTGTACTTTCAACACAACAGTGTCACTGGTGCGTGTTAAGTCCAACAGACTGAAACCTGAGGATATTTCATTAATGTTTGACTTTTCAGGCTACAGTACAGGGCAGACAGATAGACCAACGGAAAGTAACACCGCCGTCACTATCTGCCGCAGGGAAAGGGCGCTGAAACGCTCAAGTCAGGCAGAGGACAGTTTAGCTGTTATCCAGAAATGCTAGCAAGTCTACTAAGCAAAAGGCTGGATGTAACGTTGTTGTCACATACAGAGAACACATACATATTCACATACACGCACAAATAATGCCTAATGCGTAGGCTTTATAGCGTTTAACAAAACCGAGACTGACACTGGACATTCATTGAAATTGAGTCACGAAACCAAGCTAGATACAGTACCAAACGATCCAACCTAGGGGAAACGGCTATTAGCTAAACACATTAGAAGCACTCATTTCAAACTATACAATCTAGCACTCCGACCATAGACTGTATAAATTAAGCGTGACTGACAATAACACAGATCGATAATGTGTTTACTCGCTGCTGTCTAAACCACCGCGGGTCTGTAAACAGAATCCAGTCTCTCTCTACTCACCCTGAAGCTAGCTGCTTTTCACCATCCCAGAGCAGATGCTGTTGATGCAGAGGAGAGAGTAACTCGCAGAAATAGCTGCTAGTTCCATATGTGACGGGTGTGCAACGGCTCCGAACGCACCCTTGCTAGCAGCCCGCACGGCAGTTCGCCTTGCCTCATACCGGGCTAGATCCCGCGGACATCTGCTCCGCAACACTCGACACAGCCCTGCTTGCAACGTACCAACCGAGTGAGCTATACAAAAAAGGTACCAATTGTATAACTCTTCGGCAACATTTCAAGCTTGCTGTGGAGTGAGAATACGTACGTTCTTACCTCTTACTATGTGTAACGGAGTTATCTGTGCAATAACCAGTACAATATCCATCAACAATCACAATGAAAGTCTGCCAATTCTAAACTAGCCTAGAGTAAACAGCAAAAATCATGAATTCTCCGTGCAGGTAACTTAACAAGCGACCCCATTGGATGAATTCGTCCAATCACATTTTCCATTTATCTGCCTCGATTTCCTAAGTCACAGGACATCAACCATGTTTTTCTATTTTCTCTAAATGCAAACGATAAGCAGTCTCTATTTCCTAAAATGCACAATGTGCTTGGATATGTAGTTATTTACTCCATTAATAATTTACTGTGTACATTACAATGCACATCATGCAAATACAATCTAATACATATTTTAGACAACTTTGTATTATATGTCGTTGAACTGACTCATTTTTGTGTGTAAAATCCTGCAGCTGTTGCCTGTACTGTAGGACATTCTCGGGTCCTACCATACCAGTGACGTCATAGCAATTGGCAGCGTTCGATACTAACAAACGCAGTTTTGGGTGTTGCTTAAAAAAGCTATGTATTGATTTTTTTTTAATTATTTTTAATTGTCATAACACATTATCAACGTTGATTCGTTCAGTTCATCTTTAAACTAGGCTATAAATAGAGCACAGTCACTGAGGCTATCTGGCGAAAGACAAGCTTGATTTATTTATGATCAGTCTCATGAAAATACTTGCTGTGTGTGATGTCTTTTTAAAGGGATACTTGTAAATATAAGATGAGATTAGAATGTACAGTTGCATTCTAGAATTCTATTGAGGTCTTTTGTTCATTCTTAGGTTTATTGAGTGTTAGTTGTTCTGAATTATTTTCATTCACATTTTGTCTTGACTGGTCTCTTAATTTTTTTCCAGAGCTGTAAGTGGGTATGTGGGCAAATTTCTGCTATTCCTTTTCTGCAGTCATGCCATTTTATTGTAAATGGCAGTACCTACTTGTCATTAATAACTTGATACACTTCTTAACCCAAATATCTAATCAGCCAATCACGTGGAAGCAAATCAATGCATTTGGACAGCACAGATCTTCAGACAAATGCCTAAGTTTCGGGAGGTTTTTCATTTGTGACCAGTGAAAAATTGAGGTTTTTCACAAAATCCAAAATGGCAGAAAATCTAGTTCGGTGGAAATGAAAATGGCTGCTTGCAAAGTTGTTCAGCATGTGCTCCTGCTTTATAGGACACTGGTTTCATGTTTCTAGGAAAATCGGAGCCCGAGAAAGCGTTAGAAAAATCGCAAGTTCGACCCATGTCGCTAGAGGCGTGGGCCTATGGACACCAAAATTTGTGTGTAAGTTTGGCATAGCCCTTTACAAAATGGTTTCAAAAAAGAAATCCAGTAGATGTCGGTGACAACTTAAAAAAAAAATGTCAGACTACCACAACCGGGGAAATTGTGAATTGTTCATGCAGTCACTTGTAGTGACCAATCATGGCCCATTCATTTCTATGGGAATATTTAGAGGTTGGAGAATTGATCACCAGTTCAGTGATCCATTTTGTCCGTCATTTTGAAATTCATGTGGCATTTCTTACCACCATATAGGAAGGCATATGAGACAACTGTTTGCCGAAAGTCCACTGTAAAGAAAAATCTATAATGGCGGACATTATGGGTTCTTTGTTTTTGTTCATCATGGGAAATGAGGAAGGTGCAAATAAATTCAGGTCTCCATGTCAAATAGGGTGGAAATGGTGTCATGTTGAAATGGGTAAATATGAATTATGCACTGTACTGTGGGATGGGTAGCAGGGCCAAATCTTACTATTACCCCTGCATTTAAGAAACTGTAAGTTGTGGTTGAGTGACTGCTTGTGTGTAAACATTTTTTACAACTTGCCATCGCAAAGATGTGGTTGCATCTGACTGCTTGGATATTTCAACAACACTTTGTTGCATTTGTGCAAGAGGTTGTTGTACTGCACTGAATAGGGAGTCTGTAGTCCAAACCATGTCACTGCCACGGGCCAGTGAAGTTCAAGCTATTAATCGAAGGCTTTTGAATTGTTTGACAGGAACCAAAAAATAATTTGGTTTTCTATTCTGATTAAAATTGATTTTAAACTAGAGGTTGACCGAGTTTGATTTTAAGGCTGATACCATATTTAGTCTTTTTTGGTCTCCCAATAAATCAGCAAATTTATTTTTATTAATATGCAGTAAATCATTTTAATGATGTACATTAGGATTTTTCTTAACTTTTCCTAAACTTTTTTTTTTTTAAACCTTTGTATTGTTATTACCACACACATTTAACCTGCATTTTGACAGTTGATCGTTTTGGTGCTGCACAAGGGGAGTAAAGGCACAGTATCTTGGATAATTACCATAAGCACATGATACATGTATCTGGTTTTCCCTGATTTTTATAACTTAGTCAACATGTTATTCTATAGGAAATTCAGGTCAGAGAACATAAACTGGCTTAAATTACTTTGTTACTGTAAATGCACTAAAATGCTAATGTATTTTGATATTAGAGTTTTGGTTAATAATGATGTGTCTGATACAGTTGTAATTGACAATTTAAAATATAAAATGTTTATCAAATAATTACGGTATTCCCAGTTAGAATGAATATTGTATACTGTTCTATTTTGTTTAGTGTTAAAAGCCACATGTACCGTCAACGGAGTATTTTTATACTCACTGCTCACTGACTCTTATCCCTGGGAGAAGAAATTAAATGTTCTTCTCTTTTCGCCACTGTTACGAAGTAAATTAATTCCTAATTTCTTTCCTGTTAATCTCAATCAAGAAATACCTTAATTGTGTTAGAACACTAATGACTTATATTCCCTGATAAAACAATTGCCTAATATGGAGGTTAAAAACACATGTATTTTGTATATAGTTTTGAATAGGCATCGCATGGTTTGACAATTTGTGCCCAACGAATGGACCTGAATTAAATAAACCAGAACTCGTTTGGTGCCACTACCCAATGTTGACGTACTGTAGGCTAATGTGGTGATAAATTATAAATCCCCCTTTATTTATTATATGTAACGCATATACTGTAGCTATAAACTATGATATTTAACCCTTGTGAAGTTTCGATTTAAAATGGGTTGCATTTCCCTGATTGCCTCCCTATCTGAAAGAGAGCTGATCAAAAACGTTTAGGTAAAAAAAATAGGAACGGTTCTCTTGGAACAAAAGCAGTAAACATCTACCCACTATTCTAGCCTATTACCAACCATGTGGAGCTTTGATCATTTTCATTCTAGATAGAAACTTACCCCGGCTTCTCTGCAGCCAGAAAACATCCTCAAGACTTTAGAAGCTGCAGTGTGTGACAAAGGAGCTCCGCCAAAGATGGTCTGCATGCAGTTTGCGATCTATTTTCTAACACTAGATGTTCTTCCAAAAACATATCAGCCATAATCGGCGAGCAAAAGTGTTACGTCCCCCAGTCTATATATAATAGAATGGACAATTAATATTTATTTTGAAAACACATAATTGACTATAATTAACCGGCTAGGCCGCTCAATTTGCCGAACTATTTTCCTGTAGAATCCAAATTACAATGACACATTTATTAATTACAACAAACACTGACATGATCAGGCAATCACTTTTACTGTTGATTTATTAAGAGACATTAACTTGAAGGAAAAAATTGATCCAACCACTTCATTTAAATTGTTTTAATACGTTAAACGAATAATACATTTTTGTCCAATTAGGATTGACGTAGACACCAAAAAGCATATTTAAAGAGCATTATAAGCAAGTAACCTAAAAGGTAGTTAAATCTGTTGTATTTTTCAGTAGTAACTAGGTACCTTTCTCTAACATTGTTTCCCAGCCACACAGTCTGTAGTAATCCTAGTTTTGCAAAATTGTTTACTGTACAGGTAATCAACTACTGTAGATCGCTCGCTTGCCACCGGTCTGCTACAGGTCATTAAATAACTTGTGGTGACATTTACTTGGAGTAAGCAAACCTTCAAACAAAAATCCACTGACGAAAAGGACAAAACACATAAAAAATGTTTTGGGAGAAATGGAAGTTTGCTGATGGGGTTTCAAGTTTTATGTGTTGCAGCTCTACAAATAACTTGACATTTTGTAAAATTTTGCACTTGCTTTTAAGTTTGTATTCAACAAAATAATTTATGAAATTAAACGTACAATATGTAGTTTTTGGCCGCTAGGGTTCTCAATCAAAACGATAACAAAAGATGTACTTGGATGACTTCAGGAAGTAGCGTGGGATGATTGGTTTTGTTATCGTCCTCAAATGACAACCTTCCAATCTAGCGTCTCGGGCAGAATTAATGTTCATTGACAAAGGAATGTATTTTAAAATTATAACTTTAATCACGTTATGTTTGGCGGTTCCCTGGAACTTAGAGCAACTAGAGCAGTCAAAGGTTATATGACACCATTGACGGAAGACAAATAAAACGTCCCCTGTCTTAGAATTATATTACAAATTTCTCTGGGTTTGAAAGTTGGAGGAAACATTTAGGATAATGTAAGTACACAACTAAGAAACAGATATAGATATAGATATATATTATAGGTATAGTGATGTTTGCTTTTTTAATGCAAAGTATGTCTTTTGTTGTTTTGGAAAACTACATTGTCCCTTTTTTAAATGTACTGTAGTGAACCTCCATTAAGTTGGCACCCCATAAAACAATCTCAAACTATGCCATTGGTTTGCTGATTTGTGCTGCAAAAACAAACGTTTGTGCTGGTTTGGTGTTTGAGATATTGAACACTATTTCTTTGGATACGTTACATCACTCTCCACCCCATGTTGTTCAAATCGCTCCAAACCGGTTTCATTCTTTGTGCTGGTTTGTGCCGTTAAAACAAACATTGTATCAATTTTCCTTTCACAGAGAACATTTAATTCAGAAGATGTGATGTCACTCTACACCCCATTTTGTCTCAAACGCACAAACGGTCATTTGTTTGTGCCGTTAAAATTAACATTGCATCTATATCGCCTCCTTTCGGAATAACAAATATAATTTGGGGCAGTGACGTCACTCTCCACCCCACTAAATCATGCTAAACCGATGTTTGTGCTCGATTTGTGCCGCTGAAAGAAACATTTACTGACCGTTTCTTTCAATGAAATGAATAGTAAAGCCATTTGAACAGTAATTGCTATGAGGATATGAGTTGTGCATGTCAATGCATATATGCTGGTCAGTCTTTAGTATTAATTAGGCTCTTGCATGTAACAAAGAATTTCATTATCAGTAATTGTCCCAAACTTATTTGTTTTTAAAATATCAAGAAATGCACATTTACAGAATTTGTGGTCACTGAAATCCTCGTCCTACAAAGAGCACCTTTTTTTAAATTTCAGAAGTTACAGACTGCATCTTCTGAATTCATTCTATTAACTTTGCTTAACATGTCTGAAACGGTATTTGTGTTTGAACAGGGCCCTACTACTGTGGTGTAGGAGCAGACAAAGCATACGGGAGAGACATCGTAGAAGCCCACTATAAAGCATGTCTTTATGCAGGAGTTCAGATCTGTGGCACCAATGCTGAAGTCATGCCGGCTCAGGTAAAATATTACTAATAATGTAAATGGGGAAGTTTTAATTTTGTGGAATTTTCCCCAGACAGATTAATTGTGCCAATATAATTGTATCCTTTGCACAGGATTAGGCTGTCTACAAAATATTCCGCTCAATATTCTGAGACTACAGTGTAAATGTTTGAAATGCTTGCCTCTGTCATAAGCTGCTGTTTGTGTTTTCCAGTGGGAGTTCCAGGTGGGGCCATGTGAAGGTATCAACATGGCGGACCACCTGTGGGCAGCTCGGTTCATCCTCCACAGGGTGTGTGAGGACTTTGGTGTGGTGGCCTCTCTTGACCCCAAGCCTATCCCTGGGAACTGGAATGGTGCTGGCTGCCACACAAACTTCAGCACAAAGGAGATGAGGGAAGAGGGTGGATTGAAGTAAGCAAGGATTAAAGTAGAATTTCTTCTTCATTATTATTATTATTATTTTCAGTGCTTGTAGATTTTTTCAACTTATGGTTCCATACAGTTGATGACAAGTTATTTTAGGTAGCCGTCTAAGCATGTTATAAAACACTGCAAACCGGTTGGGCTGCTAACATTTTAATAAGAGGGTGATGTGGGTGCAGAGCCATTATTCAGAATTGAAGTTTGGTGTTGGTGTTCATGGCCTGCTTACATTTCTCCATATTGCATTGTACTCAATGACAGACTCTAAAATGTGTTTTGGATCAATTACAAGGACCCAGTAAAACATTTGGTTAACTTCCCTTAAGTTTTTAAACACATTGTTCAAATTTTATGGATGATTCCTAGATTCAAACTTTATTTTTTTAATGGCAGTTTTAAACTGAATGTCTGTGGGGTAAATTACCATAAGGTTTAAACCCTTCCATTCCAACAGGGCTATTGAGGATTCAATTGAGAAGCTGGGGAAGAGACATAGTTACCACATCCGTGCCTATGACCCCAAAGGGGGACTGGACAACGCCCGCCGCCTAACTGGTCACCACGAAACATCCAACATCCACGAGTTCTCAGCCGGGGTGGCAAACCGCGGTGCGAGCATTCGTATCCCCCGTGCAGTGGGTCAGGAAAAGAAGGGCTACTTTGAGGACCGCCGCCCATCAGCTAACTGCGACCCATACGCTGTCACGGAAGCTCTAATACGCACATGTTTACTCCATGAACAGGGAGACGAACCTACTATATACAGCAAATGAACTAGACACTCCTCATAGTCAAACGTTATCGTAGTACTGATAATCTATATTGAAAGGCCATTGAAACCCCTTTTTTATATTGTGGATCTTGACCATCCATGTTTGCCTTATGCCTTTTGGAAACATTCTGTGTTTGGGGTACAGTAGTCACCTAATGTTTATTTTAATGTTTTTTAAAGCCAGTATTGCCCTTGAATTTATGCTATGGACCAAATGATATGCTATTTGAGCTTAAAATCTTCTAGTTAAAATATTTTAATTAGCTAAAAATGCAAGTCATTTTTGTAACATGATTATTAATGTTTTTCCAACTCCAAGAAGCTAAGTCCCAGTTTTTTATAAATGTGTGGATTCCCTAATATCTACCATTTGATCTGTTAGTGTTCACTAAAGATCTATTGTTTACTGTTGTAACAACCAGTTGGGAGCTTGATTTACAAGTGACAACCCTTTTTTACATGTAAAAAAGCTAATATTTTCACTATAGACTTTGACTTTATTAGTATGGTTTTCTAAATGATAAAGTTAACCATGTGATCAA
>JACXGM010002551.1:28239-46481 GCA_016801145.1 Umbra pygmaea
GACTACATTGACTACACACCTGACTACATTGACTACACACCTGACTACATTGACTACACACCTGACTACATTGACTACACACCTGACTACATTGACTACACACCTGACTACATTGACTACACACCTGACTACATTGACTACACACCTGACTACATTGACTACACACCTGACTACATTGACTACACACCTGACTACATTGTCATACCTGGATTTTTTTAAGCCAGACAATAGAGTAGCCTCATTCTATATCTTCAACACACTGGATTATCTCATGTACACAATGACAAATGAGTTTCTTGATTTCACTAGCTTCATGAGATTAAAATATTGCCCATATTGACAGTTAATTTAATCACTTTTACAAATTACATAACATCCAACAAACCACTGCTGATGGATATGTACATAATTCAAAACAAATTTACTTACGTTTTAGTGAGTTCGTGAACAATGCCATGACCTTGCACACAATGCAACTGCAATTTATACCGCATTATATTGCTGCTTAACTGCACATTGCAACTTTTGTCTGATATCACTTAGGTTTTGTCAGGTTTTTGCAACACACCATTACTGGCAAAATACATTTTGCTACCAATTACTTTGAAGTACTTTTCAGAAAGATTTATTTTTATATACATCAGTGAAGGTGATTCAGAATGTTCTGTCCCAGTGTATGAGGGTAGTGTGTTTTGTTTAGTTGTAGACTGCGTAAACATTACTGAGTGTTTCCAATTGTTAATTCTTTGTTATGGAAATCAAAATCCCCATGAGTGCAGAAGTAACTTTAACCTACTTTTCAGGCACAAAGTAAATTGGAAGGTGCCTGAAAGGCTGCAGGAAAACCATTTACAAGGAATCCTCTGAAACCGTTTTTCCTTAGTTTAGATTTAGAGAGAAACCACCAAGTGTTAAGTTATATTTGTCCTTTTAGACAGGACTTTGTAACCCGTTCCCTGTGAATAATTGTGACTGGAGTTTGATAGAACAGACCTGAGGGATAGTGACATTGTCTGCACCAATCTGATCTCAATACATTGCTATGGCAAACTTATTTATATGCTATTGAAGAATCTTATTTCTACACAAATATTTATGTTTCCTGGGAAATATTTTCTAGACCCATTGGAAGGTGGCCCTTTTGTTATAATGTTTTGCAAAAAACACGATTACATAATTTAGGCTGTGTTTGACAACATTAGAGGGCAAAGTGTGTGAGATGCTGACCTGTTCAAACAAACAAGCTTGAAAGAACTTGAGGAAAACAACCATGTTAAAAAAGAACCCCAGTGACAGTTCCCCGGAGAGTCTGTCCCATAGGTCCAGGCATGTGCCACTACACTGCTGGAGATGGAAAAAAGCAGGAGACAGCTGTTAACAACTACAGCCCAGAGCAATGAAAAAACACATTGCAGGAATGGCAAATAAGAACAAGCTGGTCCTCCCCTGGTCCTATTTCTGCATCAGGGAGGAGGGAATGTACCGTACTAGTTGGACGCTTTCACTTAGACTAATCTAGTTAAGAAAACAGATTTGCGAAAGGCTAACAAGCTGCGTCAACCATTAAAATTGTTAAAACACATGATTAAACTTTGTAGAAAAGCAGTCATAAATGATATTTTATAAAGAATCATTTACATATCACTGCCAGAAATTAGTGGCCTCAGGTATTCTAGTTCCAACATGGACAGTAATGTAGCTTTAATGAAACCCACGGTTAAGTTAGGTAGAACCTTATACCATTACTTTTGCTGCATTTTACACAAAATTGGAAAAAGATCACATCTGAATATGTATCAGTAATTGATCGAAAAATCCGAACTGCACAAGACTAACATTAAGTGGTCAGTCATGCTTCCAATCTTTTAAATGTTGCCAATCCTGCAAACTCAACATCATTCAATGTCCATTACTTAGTGGGTGAGGGGAGCGCTGTGTTGACTTATTAAAGGACAGAGGCCTGCTTTGGGCCAGTCATGTGGCTGTCACATGCCTCCCCTTAGGTCCTACTTCTCCACAGTGTCTCCAGAGTAAATGCAATTAAAACATCTACTGCCTTTGAAAAGCAGCATTGAGATCCCATACACCCAGTCAAACGGTCACACACATACACCTGTGTTGTTAGTCCCAGTCAAACGGTCACACACATACATACACGTGTGTTGTTAGTCCCAGTCAGACCAGAGTGGATATGAAGGAGTGCTTTAATGAATGTAAGCCATTAACAAAGGATATACACACAGAAAGGTTGAGAACACATCAGACGATCAAATGACTGCTCGTGAAGCTGCAGCTCGGTTGCCTTGGCACACACAATTTGAGCGCAAGAAAATCTGTGCATTGTGTCCCTGTATGTTTATGTGTGTATGGTGAATGGAAGGGGGCAGGGTAGCCTGCCTGCTGTTATATAATAGAAATGCAGATTGAACGTGTGATCTGCACCCCCCTCCTCCATCCTATAGGGTTTTATATATGCTGCTGTTATTTTTTTTGCAGGAAATAGGGAACACATGCTACATGTATGTAATGGGTATGCTACATGTATGTAATGGGTTAAAGTTGAACCATGAAATGTATTTTATGCAGAAGTCTACCAATGTAGCATGAGTTTGATGATTCATAAATGGTATAAGATCTTTGGGCTATCTACAGGTCCTTCTCAAGAAATTTGCATTTTGTGATAATGTTCATTATTTTCCATAATGTAATGATAAAAGTTTAACTTTCATATATTTTAGATTCACACACCGACTGAAATATTTCAGGTCATTTATTGTTTTAAAACTGATGATTTTGGCATACAGCTCATGAAAACCCAAAATTCCTATCTCAAAGAATTAGCATATAACGAAAACGGTCTCTAAACGAGCTATTAACCTAATCATCTGAATCAACTAATTAACTCTAAAAACTAAAAGCAAAAGAATCCGGAGGCTTTTAAAAACTCCCAGCCTGTTTCATTACTCAAAACCGCATTCATGGGTAAGACTGCCGACCTGACTGCTGTCCAGAAGGCCATCATTGACACCCTCAAGCAAGAGGGTAAGACACAGAAAGAAATTTCTGAACAAATAGGCTGTTCCCAGAGTGCTGTATCAAGGGACCTCAGTGGGAAGTCTGTGGGAAGGAAAAAGTGTGGCAAAAAACGCTGCATAACGAGTGACCGGACCCTGAGGAAGATTGTGGAGAAGGACCGATTCCAGACCTTGGATGACCTGCAGAAGCAGTGGACTGAGTCTGGAGTGAGTAAAAACATCCAGAGCCACCGTGCACAGGTGTGTGCAGGAAATGGGCTACAGGTGCCGCATTCCCCAGGTCAAGCCACTTTTGAACCAGAAACAGCAGCAGAAGCGCCTGACCTGGGCTACAGAGAAGCAGCACAACAAAACAACAACAAATTTTGCATGTCATTCGGAAATCAAGGTGCCAGCGTCTGGAGGAAGACTGGGGAGAAGGAAATGCCAAAATGCCTGAAGTCCAGTGTCAAGTACCCACAGTCAGTGATGGTCTGGGGTGCCATGTCAGCTGCTGGTGTTGGTCCACTGTGTTTTATCAAGGGCAGGGTCAATGCAGCTAGCTATCAGAAGATTTTGGAGCATTTCATGCTTCCATCTGCAGAAAAGCTTCATGGAAATGAAGATTTCATTTTTCAGCACGACCTGGCACCTGCTCACAGTGCCAAAACCACTGGTAAATGGTTTACTGACCATGGTATTACTGTGCTCAATTGGCCTGCCAACTCTCCTGACCTAAACCCCATAGAGAATCTGTGGGATATTGTGAAGAGGAAGTTGAGAGACGCAAGACCCAACACTCTGGATGAACTTAAGGACGCTATCGAAGCATCCTGGGCCTCCAACACACCTCACCAGTGCCACAGGCTGATTGCCTCCATGCCACGCCGCATTGAAGCAGTCATTTCTGCAAAAGGATTCCCGACCAAGTATTGAGTGCATCACTGAACATAATGATTTGAAGGTTGACTTTTTTTACTACAAACACTTATTTTATTGGTCAGAAGAAATATGCTAATTCTTTGAGATAGGAATTTTGGGTTTTCATGAGCTGTATGCCAAAATCATCAGTATTAAAACAATAAATGACCTGAAATATTTCAGTTGGTGTGCAATAAATCTAAAATATATGAAAGTTTAATTTTTATCATTACATTATGGAAAATAATGAACTTTATCACAATATGCTAATTTCTTGAGGTCCTGTATGCATTGGCCTGTTTACATGAGCTCCACCTTACTCATATACACTAAACTACGTTTATCTAAACAGTTGAACCTCTGCATGGGATGTGATGTGTGGATTAGATGTGTAAAGACAAACCGTGAACCAGAGCTAGTGAGTCCAAATTGAATATTTTAACACAAACGAGACAACATCCTTCAGGGTGTTAGGGTTTATAACCGTATTAGTATCCAGTAACCTGCTTGAATAGTGAAGGAAAGGCTGGGACTGGGATGTGTGTCCTGAAGACATCTTCTGTTGTAGACTACCCAGCCGTGGTCTAAAGTAGTGCACTCCAGTATATGGAGAGTAGGTGACATTTGAGACAACCTATCATGTTTTCACCAGCGGCTACCACTACTATGTTGTTGACAACAGACTGTTGTTATGAATATGGCCAGTAACCAGGACGGGAAACACAGACATATAGGTGCCTGAGCAATTATCCAAATGGAGCATCTGCTTTCGATATAATAACTGATGTGCAAACATAATTTTTACCATACTTTTTATCATAATCCTTTTGGTTTTTGTAATTTTTGAACAGTTTTAAGCTACAGATGTGCTCATAAGTTTACATACCCTGGCAGAAATTGGGAAATTTCAACATTCATTTTGACAATATGTGTGACACCCAGCCCAGAGTAGGCTGGCGTGAACTGGACTAAAAAGGACTTCTTATATGCCTTAGTTTAATTTATATGTATTTGTATAAACATTCTATTCCCAATGCACTTCATGGTAGTTATTTGTTCCTGTTAATGTCCCTTTAAGGAATGTGACACCTCTCTCTAGTTTGGGCTTAGCTGAGATATGGTTTAGGTTATGCTGGTATCTTGCAGATCTGTTGATTAATGATTACGTTCAGCCAGGTTCTATAAGTTAGTTAAGCTTCCTGCATATAAGCTGCCCAGACTGGAGAGAGTTGTCGGTCATTGGTTTATGTTACGTTGTGTTAGACTGCTATCCCGGAGCGACACAGGTTATGTGCGTTGTGACAATCTGGTGTTTGGAAGGTAATGTGTATGCTCTATACTTTATATTTAAGCTGTCAGTGTCCATGCCACTGTTAAAGCACATAGGCTGTAGAAGTATTTTCATTGTGCCCTCGCTCTGGCTGTACCCTGCAACCTGCTATTCTGTATGCTTCCCGGACTATCTGTTATTAAATACTGCAAACCGATATCTCCTGCCTTCTGTCTCTCTCCTTCTACACCACAACACATCAACAACTGTGACAATATGACAGTTCTTGAAAACATCTAACTGTTATGTAAGGATAGTGTTCATATGAAGCTATTAAGTATCACATAGTTGTTTGGCTCCTCATACTGATAACAGAAATCACCCAAGGGGCCCTGATAGATGACATACCCTTTAATGTTTGTTCTTGTTACAGACACACAAGGTGACACACACAGGTTAAAATGGCAATAAAAGGTTAATTTCCTACACCTCTGGCATTTGCAATGCCTTACAAATGCTAGCCAGTACTTTTCAATCACTTATTAAGAAGTGGAAGATGTCAGGGATCTCTTGATACTAAGCCAAGGTTAGGTAGACCAAGAAACTGCCAGAATAATTGTTCAGGATACAAAGGCAGACATACTAAGTTTCCTGGATGTCCTGAAAGTCTCCTGAATTGTAATAGCAGCTTTCTGCCACCCGCAAATTATATACAATATCCCAAACATTGATATTCTGGCTCAAACAAGAAAATTGATGACCAGGATATTGTATATCATATGTGGGCATCTTAAAATGCGGGAGACTCCCTTGACATCTGGGAGACTTGGGACGTTTGCAAAGGAAAACCCACAGGTAACCTCGGGACACATACACGCTGCTCTGGAAAAAGACGATGTGGTTGTTTCAAGGAGCACAATATGATGATACTTGAAAAGAATTAGCTGCAAGGTCGAGTTGCCAGAAAGAAGCCTTTATGCTGGATTCACACCAGGCACGGCAAACTGGTTGCATTCCAGCGGGAGCCCATTAATTTCAATAGGAAGCAATGTGCACCGCTGCGGCAAATCTACCTGATCCGGCAAAATGTGTATGCAGTGTGGTGGGTGTGGCGCAAGAGCTGTAATTATCCTTTTTGCCGTAACTGCACCAGAACCGGAAGTTGATGTACCACCGAAGAAGAACTAATATGTCACTTTCACCTATGAGTTTATGGGGTTGCAAGAAAAACTTTGACAGCTCAGTAGATAGATTTCATACTGTCAATGAATACTAAACTGAAAAAGCTCCTGCCAATCACCTTGCTAAAGGAGGACAGTTGTATACAACGTTGTTCACCATCTTAAAAATGCGGAAGATTGATTACGATGTTGATTGCAGTGTACAAGTGTGTCTGAATTACGATAACGTACAGTGTTTTGCCATGCTGGTGTGAATCCAGCATTACTCTGCCAGTGCCACAAAAAAGCTTGGTTATAATATGCCTGACAAAATCCTGATACAACTTCTGGCACACTGTCATTTGGAGTGAAGAGACCAAAATAGAGCTATATGGTCACATCAATAAGCGCTATGTTTGTAGAGGGTGAAAAGAATACCCTCCCCACTGTGAAGCATGGTGGTGGCTCACTGATGTTTTGGGGATGTGTGAGCTGTAAAGGCACAGGGAACCTTGTGGAAATTTATGGCAAGATGAATGCAGCATGTTATCGGAGAATACTGGCAGACAATTTGCATTGTTCTGCACAAAAGCTGCGCATGGGATGCTCTTGGACGTTCTAGGACAACAATGACCTTAAGCAAAAGCCAAGGTGGTTACAGCAGAAAAAGGTTAATTTTCTGGAGTGGCCATCACAGTCTCCTGGCCAACGAGCCACTCAGGGGAGATCGCAAAAGTGCGGTTCATGCAAGATGACCAAAGACTTGACCTAAAGGCATTTTGCCACGACAGGGCAACTATACCACCTGCAAGAATGTGGGGCCTCATAGACAACTATCACAAAAGACTGCATGCTGTCATTGATGCTAAAGGAGGCAATATCTGATATTTGGAACTGATGGTATACAGACTTTTGGAATCAACAGGGGTCATTTAATTATTTTCTTTGTTGCCATGTTTTATATTATGATTGTGCCATTCTGTTTTGACCTACGTACAGTTGAATATGACTCCCATGAGTAATGAATTGGTTTTCTTGCCTGCTCATATGGCAATATATTCCATTTCTGTATGGGCTGAGAAAGCTGTGGTTTCATTACACTTCATATTAAATAGAGCAAATGGAACCAACGCTTTTTTTTTTCAAACAAGGAAAGTGGCCTAAAAAGTGAGATTGTCAGGTGGGAAGTTAATGCATGTTGCTTCTTCCTAAAGACCTTCCACAGATTTCAGGAAGGCTGGAGTCAGAAATGTGGCTGTAAAGGTGTAGATTGGGACGTTTGTAAATAGCACATTGACCTCAATGCATGACTTACATTGGACACAAGTTTTCAATCCACCTCAAGGAAACTCAGCCAATCTGTTTATTTGATCCAGGGCCATGCAGCACTCCTGATTAGACTCATCCAGTCCTTGAATATGGAATCAGTTGTGTCTGTTCAGGTTTAAACTAAATTGTGATACATCTGGCAGTGCTTCATGAAAGAAGTAACACCTCTCATTGGACTTCAAAAAACTTTGACAAAAAGTGGTTGCTCATTTGTACAGTGAACATATACAAGGCTTAAGGGGAATTGGACATGACAAACTATGAAGGGGAAACACTGGTAAAAATCATCAACTAATAACACACGCCCACAAAGTTGACACAGGGTTGCCAACTCTCACACATCTGGCCTGACTCTCACGCTTTCAGCATAAGAAAAAACGTTTTTTAATTTAATTAGTTGTTTTTTTTGCATACATCTGGGTTTATACTAAGTAAACAAGGACTGACTTTTTTTAAATGAGGGTTAGGTTTACCAAAAATGTTCTCTGCGCGCGCACACTCTGAAATTGTACAGAGTCTCACGCCAGCCAAAGTCCCAAAGTTGGCAACCCTGGTTGACAGCTTTGGCAGACGTGAAATACAACTGACAAAAGAAGGGGAATCTTGTTACTATATATTAGAAGAAAGTCTGGTGGAACAAGGCTTTAAAACAGTGGTCCTCAAACCCTTCCATGGAAGGCCTAGTGTATGCAGGTTTTTGCTTTTACCTTGTACAAGCCTGATGGAGTAGATCACTAATTGGTTAGTATCTCCCCTCACCTGGAAGTCTAGGTCCTAATTATGCTCTTATTGAAGGGAAAGACCAAAAACCAGCATACACTACGCCCTTTATGGAAGGGTTTGAGGAACACTGCTTTAAAAGATCAATATGCTGGAAGTGTTTTTTCATGTGGAAGCTACAGCACGTGAAATGCAGCAACCAAACTTTGCATTTTTTTATATTTATATTGCAAACACTATTGACTGCTTGTAATGGCTGCATGTTTCCTCACTTGAGGAAGCTGTTTGTAATTTTAGAACCCAGGAAATGAGAATGGGATTTTGTGTGCCCTGGTCTGCCATGTTTGTCATTCGTCTTAATATGGAGATGTTTGTGTCTCAGTGAAACAATGAAGGAAAGGGATGATGCAGATTTTCCATTCGAGAACAAAATCTGGTATTGAAAATAACTTATGATAATATAAATTATTAAACTAAATAATAGATAGGAAAAAATTCTACATGTTGCTCCTTTAAAATTGGTTTCAATAGCAAATAAGGAAATTGTGAGAATTTCCAAGTGCAATACACTTTGGCTTTAATTGTATACCAACCAATTATCTTCCACAACATGTTCTTCTGTACAGTGGTACTTGAATGTTTGTACCCTTTAGCATTTTCTAAACTTATGCATAAACATGACTTAATACATCATCAGAATTGTCCTAAAAGTAGAGAAAGAGAACCCAATTACAGAAATTGGACAAAAATATTATACTTGATCATTTATTTATTTATTGAGGACAGGAATTATTACATACCGGTTAGTGGCAAAAGTATGTGAATTAAGCAGTTCATTTGAAGGTGAAATTAGTGTTAGGTGTTCTCAATCAATAGGATGACAATCAGGTGTGAGTGGGCACCATGTTTAATTTAAAGAACGGGGAGCTATTAAAGTCTGATCTTCACAACATGTTTATGGATGTGTACAAAACTAGATTTCTGAGGATCCTCATCAGGCAGGAAAATTTTACAAAAACATCTTTAAAGAGTTTGGACTCAACCAATCCAGAGTCAAACAGATTGTATTCAAATGGAGGACATTGAAGACTATTGTTACCATCCCCAGGAGTGGCTAACCAACAAAGATCACTCTAGAGCAAGCTGTGTAATAGTCCACAAGGTCACAAAGGAACCCAGGGTCACTTCTAAGCCACTAAAGGCCTCTCTCATTGGCTAATTTCATTGTTCATGAGTCCATCATCGAGAGAACACTGAACAACAATGGTGTGCATGGCAGGGTTGCAAGGAGAAAGCCACTCCTCTCCAAGAAGAACCTTGCTGCCATTCTGAATTTGCTCAAGATCACACTGACAAGTCAGAAGGCCAAAGGAAAAAATGTTTTGTGGATAAATGAGACCATAATATGACTTTTTGGTTTAAATGAGATGCGTTATGTTTGGCAAACGGAAAACAATGCATTCCAGCATAAGTACCTTATTCCATCTGTGAAACATGGTGGTGTTAGTATCATGGTTTTGGCCTTTTATTCCAGCATATGGGCCAGGATGGCTTGCCATCATTGATGGACCAGTGAATTCTGAATTATAAATGTCAGGACATCTGTCCATGAACTGAATCTCAAAGGTGGGTCATGCAGTAAGGCCACAACCTTGAGCACACAAGTCGTTCTACCAAAGAATGGTTAAAGAATAATAAAGTAAATGTTTTGGACAAAACACAGATCTCAAAACAGAAGCGGTATCAGAAACCATGATCAAAAAAGTCCAGTGGCCATACATTTCACGAAAGCAAAACATAATGTGGCCAAACTAAAATACATTGGGATTGAAGACATAAAAGTCCCCAGGAGAGGAGGGGATATAGATAAATTACTTTTACAAAGAGAATCCTACTGGATATACAGATTAGAAACCATGTCCCCAAGAGGACTTAATGAAGATTTTTATGTAAGCCATTTCCTATGAATAATTTTGTATATTGTGTACATTTCGTATATAACTGTATATGTGTATAGATGTATGTACATATGCAGACTGTTCACATTTATGACAGTCCTTTGGTGTATCTATTTGTGATTAATGTATACACTTGGGTGGATTGAGGGTGTGTCAGAATTCTATTTAGGGGATAATAGATTGGTCTCTTTGACACGTGTCCCATGTATCTGTGTACATATAGGGTGTGGCACACAGCAGTAACAAGACCTGACGAAGATCTCTGTAGATCGAAATGTTGTCATTTTAGTCAAATAAATATAGGTGGTGGAGCATACACGTGTGTGCGGGTTGCTTTTCGTTTATTTAATGGATTATTTTCCTCAATGAATACTGTAAATTAGATTTTCTTTAGGACTTTAAAAAAAAATCTGGTGATGTTTCAGGTCATATTCATGCAGAAATATAGAACGTAATTAATGGTCCACAAACTTTCAAGCACCACTCTATATCTTGTTCAGCAAAGTAGGTGAGATGGAACTGTCTTAAAACTGCACTCTGGGTGGAACAAGTTACTTCTGGATTTAATCTTGATTGAAATAATGATACATTAGTACAGTAGATAGCCAGCTAGCTATTTGAAGGAACACTGGATTTATACTACACTTGGCATTCTAAGTATTCTAAATATTCTTATCCACCCCTTTCAATGAAGTGTTGGTGACACACCTGGAGGTTGGATTGGAGGTAACATGCAAACCAGGTTGCTTCATCTTGATTCCTGTGCATCATACTTCATAAAATGTACCTTTATGAGTAACTTTATGGAATCAAACATGATTCTGTTTCTCAATTCTCAATCCACTCTGTATTTTAGAATGTGGATTTATATATTTCTTGTTAAATATAACTAAAAATCACTTGTGCTGGCTTGTGTTGTGAGAGGTGTTGGTTTTCAGTAATGCTCTGCTTAAACTTACAGGCTCAGGGAAGAGTTCAGAGATCAGGAAGATTATGAGGTCATTGGGACAGGTCACATGTTAAAGGCCACGTGTTGTTTTTGGTTTAGAAAATGAATCCTGCTAACTCATTTCAAATATGTCCTTTCAACAAGAAATATATATTTTCAGCAACTCCTAGCCAAAATCTTCCATTTTCTTTTTTTTCAGACTGCGCATTTTAGAAATTTTAGAAATTGTTTCCTTTACAACCAATCGAACCTGGATTGCAACATTACAGTAAGTTGCATCAAGTCTTTTGATTCGTATTCATAGACAAATACTGATTCAGTGCCTACAAAAAGCTGCCATTGTTTATAACATGTCACACACCCTGAAACAGTGTCACTCCTTTGTTTTTCACAAAGCCTCTATTGAAGGTAGGCCTGCGTCTGTATTAGCTGCAACAAAACAGGTTTATAATTTTACTCTTCAGTGTTACGACATCATCAATTTAGTGTTCGTCCTTTTTCAGCATGAAGACTTAGGGTTCAGTGTTTTTCCACTCGCCTTTCCTTTACTTGCCTGACTGCTTTTAAAAAACACCCCATCCCCCTCACTCTTCCCAGCTTCTTCCTCTACCCACACCATTCCTAATTTTACTACCATCCAGAACCACCCTCCCCCCTCTGCCTGACCCTCGACTGTGAAGTATCCCCTCCATTGTGCTGGGGCCACTTTCATCATGGAATTTTCCAACGGTTGGGATGTAAGGAAAAGCCCCAGTCAGAACTGTGACCATGGTCTGAGTTCAACCCCAATGTCATTAACATGTTAAAAGCTCCATGATGGCACATTGGTTATAGCATTTCTGAAATTAATGTCTATTCACTCTAACCCTCTCTTCCCATTATACTGTACATGCAAGGGGCTTTTGAACTAACGAATATGTGAAGAATAACGGTAGGTATGTGGTTTTTGCATATCCAAAGTATTTACTCCAGTGATTATATATCCAAATTAATGGTCTTCAAATTTCTCATCAATGGTTATCATCTGGTAGGTTCTGGAACACATTGAATGGCTCATAGGTGCTAATTAATAATTATAATAACATCTGAAGAAAAAAATAAATACTGTGAATATTCACAACTGATGTTAGGTGGACAGTGAGTAGAAACTATATTTTACGTACAATTTTAAATAATTATATGCACACATTTTCAATGAGAATGGCGAGAATATTATTGTTTCTTTCTTTGTTGTTTTACTGTCAACATAGCATGTTTCTTCCTGGTAACACATTTGCAAAGCTAACAAACAAAACGTGTCTTGCGACTGAGAGTAACTGGTTCATTTTAGGACCAGAAGCAAAATTAGTCTGTAGAGGAAGTAAGATGCTAGGCATTCCAGCTTCTCCTGCATAGGTGGCAGGCAGAAAATAGATTTTGATTGAATATGTCTAGAACATTGCCCATGAAAGCTGATGACGCAGGCAGGCTTAGCAACAGTGATAAGCTCCCAGAATTCAGGTGTGTCCCTTGACTAAGTATAAGGAACACCAGTTCCTGGTAATTTATTTTTAAGCTGGTTAAACCACTTTTCTGGAACGCAGGCAAACAGGATGTGGTATGAATAGTTTCACTCCAAAATAGTTCCACTCATTCTACTTCTCACTTGTCATTCTTTTGTAGATATAACCAAGGGCGTACGAGCAGGGGGGGACATGTCCCCCCAATGTTAGAAGGTAGAGAAGAACATTTTGCTAAATTATATCCTATGTAACCCCAATGAATAATCGAGGAAGCGGAAGAGACCCTGCCCGGAGGAAGCCCGGGGCCCCCGTCTGGAGCCAGGCCCAGATGGAGGGCTCGTCAGCAAGCACCCGGTGGCCGAGTTTGCCATGGAGCCCGGCCGGGCACAGCCCGAAGAAGAAACGTGGCACCTCCCTCTCCATCCCATGGGCCCACCACCTGTGGGAGGAACCTCTGGGGTCAGGTGCGCTGCCAAATGGGTGGTAGTGAAGGTCAGGTGCCTCGACGGACCAGACCTGGGCGGCAGAGGCTGGCTCTGGGGACGTGGAATGTCACCTCTGTGGGGGGGAGCCGGAACTGGTGCAGAAGGTGGAGCGCTACCAGTTAGATCTGTTGGGGCTTACCTCTACGCACAGTCTCGGTTCTGGAACCATTCTCCTGGAAAGGGGTTGGACTCTTTTCTTCTCCGGAGTTGCCCAGGGTGAGACGCCGGGCGGGTGTGGGGATACCCAGAAGCAACCGGATGAGCGCCGCTACGTTGGAATTTACCCCGGTGGACGAGAGGGTCGCCTCCCTGCGCCTGCGGGTTGCGGGGGGGAAAACTTTGACTGTTGTTTGTGTATATGCACCAAACAGGAGTTCAGAGTATTCGGCCTTCTTGGAAACCTTGAATGGAGTCCTGTATGGGGCTCCAGTTGGGGATTCCATAGTTCTGCTGAAGGACCACAATGCGCATGTGGGCAATGATAGAGACACATGGAGAGGCGTGATTGGGAACAACCGAGTGGTTGTTTGTTGTTGGACTTCTGTGATAGTCATGGATAGCCTATTACGAACACCATGTTCGAACATAGGGATGCTCATAAATATACTTGTTACCAGAGCACCCTAGGCCAAAGGTCAATGATCAATTTTATAATTGTTTCATCTGATCTGAGGCTGTATGTTTTGGACACTCGGGTGAAGAGAGGGGCGTAGCTGTCAACCGATCATCATCTGGTGGTGAGTTTGGTCAGGGGGTGGGGGAAGACTCTAGACAGACCTGGTAAACCCAAACAGGTAGTGCGAGTGAATTGGTAACGTCTGGAGGAGGCCAATGTCCGACAGACTTTCAACTCACGCCTCCGGCTGAGCTTTTCATGCATCCCTGTGGAGGCTGGGGGCAATGAGTGGACAATGAGTGGACAATGTTCAAAACCTCCATTGCTGAAGCTGCGGTGGGGAGCTGTGGGCTTAGGGTCTTGGGTGCCTAAAGGGGCGTTAACCCACGAACACCAGGGAAGCCATCAGTCTAAAGAAGGAGTCTTTCCAGGATATGTTATCCCAGAGGACTCCAGAGGCAGGTGAAGGGTACCGAAGGGCCCGAAGGGCTGCAGCGTCTGCCGTGAAAGAGGCAAAGCAGCGGGTGTGGGAAAAGTCAGGAGAAGACATGGAGAAGGAATTTCAGTCAGCACCAAAGTGCTTTTGGAAAACCGTCCGCATCCTCAGAAGGGGGAAGCATGGAACCATCCAAGCTGTATACAGTTACCTCAACTGAGGAGGTAATAGGGCGGTGGAAGGAGCACTTTGAGGAACTCCTTAATCCAACTAGTATGCCCTCTATATTAGAGGCAGCGCTAGAGGATGATGAGGGATTGTCATCAATTTCCCTGGTGGAAGTCACTGAGGTAGTCAAACAACTCCACAGTGGCAAAGCCCCAGGGATTGATGAGATCCGTCCAGAAATGCTGAAACTCTGGGTGTGGAGGGGCTGTCTTGGCTGACACACCTCTTCAAAATTTCATGGAAGTCTGGGACAGTGCCAAAGGAGTGGCAGACTGGGGTAGTGCTTCCCCTGTTCAAAACGGGGGACCAGAGAGTGTGTGCCCATTACAGGGGTATCACAATTCTCAGCCTCCCTGGTAAAGTCTACACTAAGGTGCTGGAAAGGAGGGTTCGGCCGATAGTCGAACCTCAGGTTAAAGAGGAACAATGTGGATTCCGTCCTGGTCATGGAACAACTGATCAGATCTTTACTCTTGCAAGGATCCTGGAGGGGGCCTGGGAGTATGCCCATCCGGTCTACATGTGTTTTGTGGATTTGGAGAAGGCGTATGACCGGGTTCCCCAGGAGATACTGTGGGAGATGCTGCGGGAGGTGAGGGGGTCCTTTCTTAGGACCATCCAATCTCTGTATGACCAAAGCGAGAGCTGTGTCCGGGTGCTCGGCAGTATGTCGGACTCTTTTCAGGTGAGGGTTGGTCTCCGCCAGGGCTGCGGTTTGTCACCAATCCTGTTTGTAGTATTTATGGACAGGATATCGAGGTGTAGTCAGGGTGGGGATGGGTTGCAGTTTGGTGGGCTGAGGATCTCATCGCTACTTTTTGCAGATGATGTGGTCCTGATGGCATCATCGGCCTGTGACCTTCAGCACTCACTGGATCGGTTCGCAGCCGAGTGTGAAGCGGCTGGGATGAGGATCAGCACTTCTAAATCTGAGGCCATGGTTCTCAGCAGGAAACCGGTAGAATGTCTACTCCAGGTAGGGAATGAGTCCTTACCCCAAGTAAAGGAGTTCAAATACCTTGGGGTCTTGTTCTTGAGTGGGGGGACAATGGAGCGGAAGATTGGTCGGAGAATCAGCGCAGCGGGGGCGGTTTTACACTCAATATAACGCACCATTCTGACGAAAAGAGAGCTGAGGCAAAGCTCTTGATCTACCGGGCAGTTTTTGTTCCTATCCTCACCTACGGTCATGAAGGCTGGGTCATGACCGAAAGCACGAGATCCAGGGTACAAGTGGACGAAATGGTTTTCCTCAGGAGGGTGGATGGCTTCTCCCTTAGAGATAGGGTGAGAAGCTCAGTCATCCGTGAGGATCTCAGAGTAGAGCCGCTGCTCCTTTGCATCGAAAGGAGCCAGTTGAGGTGGTTTGGGCATCTGGTAAGGATGCCCCCTTGGCGCCTCCCTAGGGAGGTGTTCCAGGATCGTCCAACTGGGAGGAGGCCTCGGGGAAGACCCAGGACTAGGTGGTGAGATTATATCTCCAACCTGGCCTGGGAACGCCTCAGGATTCCCCAGTCGGAGCTGGTTAATGTGGCCCGGGAAAAGGATGTTTGGGGTCCCCTGCTGGAGCTGCTGCCCCCGCGACCCAACCTCAGATAAGCGGATGAAAATGGATGGATGGATGGATATATCCTATGTCCTTGGATATGTCGTTTTTTGACTATCTTTGTAAACCTGTCCAATGTCTTGTGTTCACTCTTTTATTCTGAATGTTTTACACAGAGATATGGCTCAGAAATAAACATTTCATGGGGTGGTCTACACAACACCTGTTGTATTCAAGCACATGACAAATACAGTCGTATGCAAGAATTTAGGCACCCCTGACAATATCCATGATGTTAATTCATACATAATTGTGTGTTTGGATCAGCAATTTCATTTTGATCTCCCAAATAACTTAAGGACACCATAATATGTTGGTAGTGAAATGAGGTTCATTGGATTAACAGAAAATGTGCAATATGCATCAAAACAAAATTAGACATGTGCATACATTTGGGCACCCTTGTCATTTTGTTGATTTGAATACCTGTAACTACCTATCACTGATTAATTGGAACACACAATTGATTTGGTGAGCTCATTAAGCCTTGAACTTCATAGACAGGTGCATCCAATCATGAGAAAAGGTATTTAAGGTGGCCAATTGCAAGTTGTTGTTCTCTTTGATTCTCCTCTGAAGAGTGGCAACATGGGGGCCTCAAAACAACTCTCCACTAACCTGAAAACCAAGACTGTTCTACAAAAAGCTATTGCAGAGATTCAAGCTGTCACTGTCCAATTTGAGGAACATAGGGAGAAAAGGGAAGACCGCAGGCACAGTTATTGTTAAGGCCAGAAGTGGCAGGCCAAGTAAAATATCGGAGAGGCAAAGGCGAAGGCTAATGAGAATGGTCAATAACAGCCCACAGACCACCTCCAAAGACCTCCAAAATCATCTTGCTGCAGATGGTGTCACTATGCATCGTTCAACAATTCACTGCACTTTGCACAAGGAGAAGCTGTATGGGAGAGTGATGCGGAAGAAGCCTTTTCTGCACACATGCCACAAACAGAGTCGCTTGAGGTATGCAAACACACGTTTTGACCAGCCAGCTTCATTTTGGAAGAAGGTGCTATGGACTGATGAAACAAAGATGGAATTATTTGGTCATAACAAGAGGCGTTAAGCATGGCGGCAAAAGATCACAGCGTTCCAAGTCAAACACTTGCTACCCAGAGTAGAATTTGGTGGAGGTTCCATCATACTGTAGGGCAGTGTGGCCAGTACCGGTATCTTGTTAAAGTTGAGGGTCGCATGGATTTTACTCAATATCTGCAGATACTTGAGAATAATGTATGAATCAGTCACAAAGTTGAAGTTACGCCGGGGCTGGATATTTCAACAGGACAACTACCCAAAACACTGCTCAAAATCTCCTCTGGCATTTATGCAGAGGAACAAGGGCAATGTTCTGGAATGGTCATCCCAGTCCCCAGAACTGAATACCATTGAAAATCTGTGATGTGATTTGAAGCGGGCTGTCCATGCTCGGCAACTAGTGGTGCAACGGATCGTCATTGATCCGTGATCCGTTCGGATCAATATCTTCGGTTCGGCACACACGTGATCCGCGGATTGATTACTGAAATAAAAAAAGTTTTGCGCATGTTCAGTCTGCTCACAGCATGGTCATGGCGAGCGGAGGAACGGAGGAGCTTGGACGTCCCGCGTCATTTAAATCCCCTGTATGGGAGCATTTTGGCTTCCTTGTTAAATATAATGAAGGAAAGAGGTTGGTGGATAAAACCGTGACAGTGTGTAGGCACTGTGGCACAAGAAAGCGATATGACAGTGGAAACACATCAAGCATGGCCACGCATTTGAAGCGACATCACCCCGGTGACAGGAGTGAAAACGAAAGCTGCAAACAACCGCTTATCACCGTGGCATTTAAGCAATTAATCAGACCGGTGTAGTGGGAAATTAATGTTTATAAGATCCAAATAGTGACTCCTTCAACAGCTGGTTTCTCATCCCTCCTGGGATGAATTAAGATTCATGGAAAGGGGGAAACCCCAATGTATGTCACACATTTAAACCTGTACCTACGTGTTTTTTGGTTGTGATCCACCCATAAAGGGAGTTTGGTAGTATTACTTGTAAAGGTT
>JACXGM010002552.1:0-17933 GCA_016801145.1 Umbra pygmaea
TACAAGCCTGATGGAGTAGCTCACTAATTGGTTAGGATCTCCCCTCACCTGGCAGTCTAGGTCCTAATTATGCTCTAATTGAAGGGAAAGACCAAAAACCAGCATACACTAGGCCCTCCATGGAAGGGTTTGAGGACCACTGGTCTAAAGTACCGGGAAGATTAGGCTAATTAGTCCGGTGACGTATGCTCACTCATTGACATTGTTAATTTAGTACCTTATACAATCTGTATTAGGCGATCTGGTCAGCTCGCAAACGAAAGGTTAAATGGACAACGGGAATAATTGTGAAACCCGCAACCAAAACTAAATATAGAAATGCCTTTGTTACGAAGTTGCATCGCATTACGTGATCATCAATGGAGATGATGTGGGGTACTATGTCCTTGGTGATGCAGCCTACCTTTGAAGAGGTTGCTGATGAAACAGAGAATGGGTTTCCAGTACACCAAACCAGGATGACTGCCATTCACTGTCGAGGATCAGGGTCTAGATGCACGTACTGCTCTATTAAAGTTTTTGAATGCAGTGTAGCAACAGTATGGTGTATACACCTGTTTTTTGCAATAAAGATGATAATGGAAAATCATTAATCTTACACTGTGCAAATTTTAACTTCACTGTTTAATCTTACCCTGGTTTAAATACAGAGCTTATTGCTGCCTGAGACTGTCTGCCTGAGACTGTCTCAGAGCATAGTACATGTTATTCCAATTTGGTATCTGAAACATTATGTTCGTCTTTACACATGTAATCAGAAAGATATTTATTGGCAAGTAGCTAAGGGTATACCAAACAAGGATTCATTTTTGTCCATTGTTGCATGTCTCAACTGTGCATAAATTAACACATTTTAAACATTTTTCACCTTTTAAGGTGCAGGGTATGTGCAGAGTTTGATTGATCAGGAAATGTACAGTATGCAAACAGGTGTATGTACACTCACCTAAAGGATTATTAGGAACAACCGGTCAATTTCTCATTAATGCAATTATCTACTCAACCAATCAGGTGTGGTCCTGTCAAGACCATCTCCTGAACTCCAAACTTAATGTCAGAATGGGAAAGAAAGGTGATTTAGCAAATTTTGAGTGTGGTTTTTGCAGATATAACAATTTTAATTTGGGAGCTGTGACGTCACTCTCCGCCCCATGTCGTTCAAATCGCTCCAAACTGGTGTCATTCGTTTGTGCTCCGTTTGTGCTGGTTTGTGCCATTAAAATAATCAATGTATCTATTTTCCTTTTGCAGATATAACAATTTTAATTTGGGAGCTGTAACATCACTCTCCACCAAATGTCGTTCAAATCACTCCAAACCGTTGTCATTCGTTTGTGCTTGGTTTGTGGCGTTACGAAGAACATTGTATCTTTTTCCCCTCAGAAATAACACAGGGATTTTGTGCCGTAGAAAGAACCATCATAAATTATTCCATCCATCTCATCTACAAACCCGTCTGGTTTGTTTGTGCTCGCAGCCTCGCACAGGGCCGCTGCTGTCATTATTCTTATCTTCTTTAGATATGGGAATGTTTTATTTTAGATTTGTGCTACATAGTGACATTTGGTCTGTAAATAATCACCAATGCACTATGATATGTAATACTGTCAATACTCTGGCTGTAGGATACGTGGGACTGATGCTTTAATTTTGTCCAATAAAAAAATTAATTAGGTACTGTATTAAGTTCTGAATACTTTTAATAGCTTACAGAAATTTAAAAAGTGTATCTGCCCCCTTAAAAACATGTGTTTACCCTAAGCTTATCTGTTTTAAATTATTTCAATGTTTTCCTGTTTATGTAAAGCACATTGAATTGCCATTGTGTATGAAATGTGCTATATAAATAAACTTGCCTTGCCTTGCCTAAGCACTACATAGTGGGAAAACAAAATAGGAAAAGGCATCTGGCTGTGAAAAAGGTAAGCATGTGCTCTGAGATAAAATACTAAAAAAGTACTAAAATCATGTGTGCAGGTCAATACAATATAGGCTACAGTATAAATTAAACAAATAGGAAATTGACAGACACAAAGATGTGAAACTTTTTATTAATTTTGGGCAATCAGGTAAATGATCTTCCATTGGTCACATTAATAAGATAGTCCTATGACATTCCAGTCCAATATTACGTTTACAATGGACATAAACTCTTATACTAAGGGTTTCTAATGTATCTTTCAGCCAGTGCTGCTGTCTGCCATAATGTCAGCTCCCGGTGCACACCACAATATCAGCGATGCACGTTGCTTTATCTGACCCAGGCGCGTGCACCCGATTACAGACCACCTGAGGCCTCATTTATAAACGTGGCATACGCACAAAAGAAGGCGTACGCCGCTCTCTAGACAATAATTGGGATTTATAAAAAGCAAACTTGACGGGAAAATGTGCGGCCCTTCACTGGAACTCTGACCCATGCGTACGCACAAAAACAGGTGAAATGAGAAATGGCGACACCGCCGGCAGATGTGTGAAACACGTGAAGCTGTCTGAAACTGCAGACCGTTGTGTAGCTAAACGAAATCGAAATACTGCCTCTCATTAATAATATGAACATTTCACAAAGCCATTCTTACAATCAACAGCCTGTGGTGGAATATAAATTAAATAAAACAAGTTTGTAGCCAACTTAAATGCAAACAAAGACATATTTGCAAAAAGAACACTCAAACATGTTCTGTAATTATATTGCCATTTTATGTAATTCATCCTCATAAATAATACGGTAAACAAAATAATGTTTAAAACATATCCTTGTCGATGCGTCCGTTTGGCGGAGCAGACATACATTAGATGAGATAGATGTCTTCATTGACCAACTGGGGAAAGTTGTGTTCATAAATGTCATCAACTACAAAATCATGGTGTTCATGTATATGCCGTTAGTCTATTTCATTTCCATCCATCAATTGTTCATTCGTGACGGATGTCTTAACCATTTTGAAAACTGGAATTAATTCCATTAGCGCATAATCCCATTTACAATTACATGAATACCGACATCTGTAGCTGATCAGATACAATCACCTGCACGGTCATAAAAAGCCATGATGCCAACCCAATGCGTAATGACGCACAATGGCTGATCTTGCGCTGTCAGAAGATGTGGCAAATGGAAGGATTCGGAGGGAACACATTGTTAGACAGCAAGAAGACTTGCTGGCAAACGAGGACGAGTGGATTTTGAGCCGGTTCCGATTTCCTCGGGGAGTCCTGTTGGACCTCTGTGCTCTATTGGGCCCAGCGTTACAGAGGAACACTCAGAGAAACCACGCCGTGCCAGTCCCACTTCAAGCCCTTACAACACTTGGATTTCTGGCGACTGGCACTTCCAGAGAAAATTGTCTGACAGGTCTGGGATTTCACAGCCAACCCTTAGCTGGGTTATGCCAGACGTGTTAATAGGTGTAATTGGTGTGTCGCATGATTACATAAAGTTTCCTTACACTGCGGGTAAACAGGCAAATAAAAAGTGCAATTAGCAGCTATGTCCGGATACCCATATGTAATAGGTGCTATTGACTGCACTCATGTTGCCATAATAAGGGCACCAAATGAGAATTTAAAATGCTTTCATTAATCGAAAGCATTTTCATTCGATCAATGTCCAAATAATTTATAATGCAGACATGTTGCTGTAATGTAACCAATTTTCCCCCACCCGTGGCAGACACACTTTCGCGATGAAGTGCCAGATACAGCAGGAATGGCTGATATCTGACCACTTTTTATTTGGGCCACGGACCGACTTTCTTACACCATCTGCAACCTTTTGCCACTTTTCGGCATTGGTAATAGGCACACTTTGCCCTTCAAACAACATTTTCCTCCTCTTTTCCACCTCGCCAACAATATTTTCTACTTCACATTGAGTGAAGTTTCTTTTCTTGGTTTTCCTCTCTCTGTTTGCCATGATTTCTCAATCAATTAATATTAATTTCGGGGCGTTTCACTGACTATTTATGGGCAATTATAGGCGTGACATGCAGCCGCAAAAGCTGCGCCACATTTAGAGTTTACTGTGATTTATAAAGGGAAAACGGCGTAGGACGTGCGTGCGCACGGTTTTATAATATGAATATTTCTTTGCGTACGCACGTCCTATATTTCGTCCGTACGCCACTTCTGACGCAAATCCACAGCAAAGTTTTATAAATGAGGCCCCTGGTATCTAATGAGTGAATGCAGGGTGATAGGCTGTTTTCCGCAACAGATATAGATACAATGTTAATTTTAATGGCACAAACCAGCACAAATGGAGCACAAACAAAAAACAAATGACACCGTTTTGGAGCGATTTGAACGACATGGGATGGATAGTGACGTCACAGCTCCCAAATTAAAATTGTTATATCTGCGAAAGGAAAATAGATACAATGCTTGTTTTAACGGCACAAACCAGCACAAACAAATTACACCGGTTTGGAGTGATTTGAACGACATGGGGTGGAGAGTGACGTAACATAACCAAAAAAATAATGTTCAATATCTCAAACACCAAAGCAGCACAAACGTTAATTTTTGCGGCACAAATCAGCACAAACGCAGCACAAACAAATCGTATAGTTTTGGAGATTATTTCGTTTTATGGGGTGCCAACTTCACACAGGTGGTCAACCTCAGTATTAGTATGGTGTTCCTAATAATCCTTTAGGTGAGTGTATATAGGCTATATAAATATCTACACCAGGGGTCTGCAACCTCTACTATCAAAAGAGCTATCAAACCTATTTGACCCATAAAATGATGATAACACAGCTTTTTGTGTTATCATTTATGACATTTTAGATCAACAAAGTCACAAACCCCTTCTGTGCTCCTCTCATAACAGATGTCTGTTTCTTGTTTATTTCCATGTTATATATTTTCAAAGCTACATGGAGACACTGCAGAGGGGCTGAAGAGCCCCCGGTTGCAAACCCCTGATCTACGCCTACAGTATTATGTACATAATATACTGTAATGTACATTATAGTGTAAGCAGCAGTATGGTGTAAACATTTTTAGAGCTTCTAAGGCAACTGCCTCATATTATCACAAACACTGGCAATGGCATTTCAAGACACTGATATGTATAAGTTATTTATCTACAAAATAAGTCCAATCATATTTTTGAAGGATTTTTTATTCATGGTTGAAAAATAAACAGTACCATGAAATTTATGGTAGTCTATAAATGGTATCATGACACACGTGTAATTGGGAAAAAATTAAAAGAATGCAAATTGGCAGAGCTGCAAGTTTAAAAGAAAGCAACTTGAAATTAAGAAATGAATAAGGACATCATATTGTTATTAGCACAATAATAAAAAAGAAATAGACAATTACAGTCATAATGTTGACACATACAACAGAACAATACAAGCTCAGAGCTTGAGTTAAATGCCATGCAGTCCTTTAGTTGGGCAGATCAGGCCATTGTCTTAGATTCCATCAATCACTTAATATACTGTGTGGTTTGTCAAAGCCTATTCCTACATCTGCTTGCACCATCTTGCCAACCTCTACAGTCCTTTATGCCATTTGTAAGATAGCACAAACTGATCTGAGACCAGGCTTGTAAGAGCAGAAACATCTGAGACCACGCTTGTAAATAGCACAAACTTATCTGAGACCAGGCTAAGTTCATAGTGGTTTAACACAATGTTTACTGACCAGTGGGAGTCATCCATGACATTGTTCCAATTGTAATGCCTTTCTGCTTGACAGCCTTTACAAAAAGCATAGGCATAAGATAGCCTGGTTCCAGATGTTTCATCTTGTCAATTTGTCACAATAGCACAAACAGATAGATCTGTACCTAAACTTTGAGACTGCAACAACCAACCAGATAGCTTACTAAAACTCCACAGTGTCTTGAGTGCAACTTGAAAGTGAAGATACATGTTTCCTTGAGACAATCATTTCCTTTCAGAGGGGTTGGCTTCACAGGGCAGTCCATTAAGGTGCGGTCACTGATTACGCATGCAGCATTAAATGGGTGAGATGTGTCTTACAAACAACTGTTTAATTTCCTATTGCTGATAGCCAGAATCCAAGTTGAAAGATCCTGTTTGACTTTCAGTTTGGATGCAGGCTAACCTATCACTTTCTCTCAAAGCAATGTTTAAAACCAGCACTGGAGTCTGGCAGTAGTATGGTGAGGCTGACGTGTTTCCATTCACAGTGCTCATATCAAGTGATACACTAAACAAAATGATTTGGCATCCTGTTTTGTACTGTAGCAGTTTTTCTTTCCACTCAAGTTCTGTTAGTGTTTCCTGTTATTGGAGAGATTCCAGTTCAGCAGGTGGAATGGAGGCAAATCAGGTGGATGATTGAATATTACAAAACATCCTCACATGGCCCTACAAATTCCCTTAAGTGGCATGCAATGCAGCCAGTCAAGACACTACCAGCACAAATACAGAGGCTTCATTCCTCTACCTAAAGATACATTCCGCGATTTTCGTAATTGCAAAACTACATTTTAGGCCCCCCCATTTTAGTCCGGATGTTTAGTATGTTTATGCTATATGCACAACCTAAGTAGAATCATCTTCTTACCGTAGTTAGCTTGAAATCTGTGTTCTCAAGGCTATTGCAGGCATTCCCTTACCAAGCGTCAGGTAGGGAATTCCAAACAAATGTATGATGTATGGTTTCCTAAAGTACAGGATGTCCCGTTGACAGAGCTGTCAATCAAATCAGAGCTATACAGTGATGTCTAATGAGTTTGCAGGGCAAGCACAATCTCTAGACACAGTAGAACGAGAGAGAAAATACAAACCTAGACACTCGAGCGGGGACCCGTTTTAGCTCTAGGGTGAAATTCACATTCTTTAGAACCTAAAATCACCTAAAATCGCAGAATGCATCTTTAAGCTCTTCTGACACTTGACTGGTTATACAATTCCTATTCACTCAGGTGTTTTATATAAATCGGTTAACCACATTTTATGTGATTCATTCCGTCAGTTTTACAATGAATGATGTGGCGCACAACCAATTAATGAAGGCAACATCTAAGCAGAGGAACGCATCCAGGAATCTGTTGTCCTTACCCTCACCATGCACCCTCAAACCCTGGTTTATATCAGAAGCATACAAGTGATAAAAAAAGGTTAAATGATTAAAAGTTCATTCATACTTTTCCTGACAGGATTAGAGAAAAAGTTTCACCTCTTTTACATAAAATCATAAAACATAAAATCTGAAAATGTGTTTTTCCATATAAGCTCCAAATATAGTTGAATAAATGTGTTAAGTCTGACATTTTAGATAGCATAGATATACTGCAGAGTGGATAAACTCTTGGACCCCATCTTGAACAGATTTTACAATAATGTTAGAAATCAGAAATTAGCACCGTGAAGTTTTCATTTTTAAATCTTGAATCAGTTACCAGAAATTAAATGACAGAATACAAGCTTTTCTATTTGTTTTGCATTCCTTTTTCTTTTAAAGACACTTTGATACAATCCGATACAATCCCAATACATTCTAGTGGTTAATCAGGGTTTAGTAAATATTGTTTAAAAACAAAAGTATAATTACAAAAAAAAGGTAACTAAAAATCTACTGCTCACATCAAGTAGTGGGCCTAAATGGACTTCATGCAAAACAAGCCACACAACTGTACTGAACCAGACTGGATGCACAGTCATCCATCACTGAAAGCCACTGTTACATTTTCTGACCCTTTTTAAAAAATATAAAATTGGCACACACTAGGAGGTGAACATAGAGTTATAAAGCCAGACAAACATTTGAAAAACGCATTAAAATCAAAAGGATGTGGGTTATGGCTCGCTGGAGGGAAGCGAAGGTTCACTAAGCATGGGCAGGCGCACGTCTCATCTAGGGTTCCTTTGCCTTTTGTTCCTTTTCATCAGTCTTTTTTTTGTTTTTCTTTAGGAAGGAGGGAGTACGGAACTTCTTCTTCTTCTTTGAAGGCGATTTGCTGGGGGATTCTTCGCCATCGTGCTCCCCGTCATGGTCACCGGCAGTATCAGCAGGCTCCTCCCCCTCGGGCTGTTTGGTGACGGCGGGAGGAGTTGGAGCGGAGTTTTCAGCAGGGGTGGTGGGTTCTTCAGCAGGGAGGGCAGGAGCACCGGAAGGTTCGTCATCCGGGGTCAAGTCAGGGAGGGTCTGTCTTAATGTAGCCTGGTCACTCTCATCTTTATAGGTGTGGTCTGCCTGGGACTCTGTGCAGGGGCAGGTGGAGACATTAGTTACAATGGTTGTTAATTTACAGCGGGTGTAAAATAGCTGCAATACAGACTAGATGCATCAAGGCTGATAATAAATTAACCTAAAGAAAATGCTGTTTTTGTCTATTCAAATCAGCTATAACGTGTCATTGTCACTTGGGAAGAACATTGATCCAGAGACCTAAACATATAGAAATAACTAAAATTTGGCCCAAACCTGCCAATGATTTAGTTTTTATTCAGTAGTCCAGGTAGATGAGAACACATTAAATCATCTGACATCCATCGAAATGAACTATAAACACAGGCTGTCTGTAGAGAATCTTCAGACACCAAGCCAAACATCCTCATCTGAGGCATGCCTATACATTAGCTAGAACAATACTGTCTCACCGTTGATCCACCAAGCTACACATTAAACACTCGGACGACAACTGCTTGACATTAAAAGAATCACAGGTGACCTCCCATTCCACAAAACACAAGCTCAGCAGTTGTAGTAACTAAATACCTGAAATAAACATTATGTTCAGAATACCGTAATGGTATTTAATATAGTCTACCTTTATGCCTGTCTATAAAACAGGCAGTCAATATACCACAAGGCAAGCATTACCAACTTGTCTTATTTCTTGATTAGTTACAGAAAATATATATCAACTAAATTGTACTGTAAACTTTCTATTACTTATGAGATTACCCATACAACCCCTTAAGAGCCTCAGAATATTCAGTAAACAAGAATGAAGCATAAAGAGCACATCAGTGTGATAAAGAAATTGACACACAGCCTTGTCATGTCACTGCTAAGCCCACAGCAGAAACAAGCAACAAAAGCACATACTAGAGCAGCCAGAACTACAGGAACGCTTATATACCGGAAGTTGGACTAATCTGTAACAAAAGCATAACATGCAATTTATTATAATCACTTAATACATTACCTGGTTTGTGGATTGTATTCATTGTAATTGTACAGCAGTTACATTATAAGATATTTGCTTACAAGATTCAATGTATGTTGACAGCGGGCCAACTTTGGGAAGGTAGAGGTTACCTAAAGAACAGTTGCTGGATCTATCTCAGGTCTCTCCACTGTCGCTGGCAAGGACCACAGCCTGTGTAGGTGTTCCATTCAGGTGGGAGAGGAACACGTCCATCCCATCAGTCACTATGAGATTAATAATCAATTTGACGACAATTGTCTCCACCCACACTCTGACTTGATTCTTTACAATGTACAAAAAGCCTGAGAATAAATGCCACCATTTTATTTTGCAGTCTCTGATGTCTCAGGATTTAAGAGATGGCACCAGACAGGGAGGACCTTGGAAATAGAACCTGGCAACAATTGAAATAAGATGAAGAAACCGGAAGCCAAGGACCGAAAATTAAAAAAAAAAAATCCTCAACCCAACTGGGTGGGCTAGGGCCACAGAGAGTGAAAACAATAAAGGAGTGAGAGTCAGTATAGTGAAGCCATGCAGGGGTTAATGGTTGAACACAGGCCATGGGGATGGTTCAGTGGTTGGAACAGTACGTACTTACTATGGTAACAGGTACTCTTTAGCATTTCCATCTCCTGATAGTAACGCAGCCACAAAGAAGAAAAAGCACAGGTAGAAACAAACGTCTATAGATGCAAGTCAATCACAGCCACCACAGTGTTAAAATTATAAAAAGGAAAATCCAAAATGGAAAAACACCAGGCGAAATTACCATTCATAAAAAAAGAATGGTGGAAAAGCCATTCTTAACAAGACTCCAAAAGATGGAGAATGGAGAAGTGAATGGGGGATATGAAGACGGTTACTGTTACGTTAGAAACCATCTTGGATTGGATTACACCGGTGATTGGTCTAACAGACAATCACATTCTAGTTCCATTTTTAAATTCAAACAGAAAAGAGTTTGCCATGGTTTTTACTGGAAGAATCAAATGGCATTTGCTAAAGTAAAGGCATCAGCAACAATTTCGGCAAAATGTCCCATTCTATGCATTCATTTTGTTCAATAGAAATCTGTTAAAACAGAATGAAGAAATTATTTTGTATCCATCAATAACTCAGTCAATTTATTTATTTCCCCCCACATTTACCTGTACAATAATCTTTTTTCAGATCCATTAATGTGTATAAGCCAAGGCACGACATCCTGAGAGATACTGTACTTTATGCTTTGACAACCATTAGTATCATCATTATTTAGGGCATACTCTTGCTGAATTTAGGTGTAATCCAAGCAGTAATAGAGACCAAGAGGATGCTCTTAAATTATTATATTTTAATCTTACTGTCATGTAAGGAACAAAGTCACCAAGCTATCGATGATGTCAGGAACTAATAACAAGACTATCCCTTGGACAAAGCATTCTCACGCTGAATAATACTATAATAACACTTTTCAAGCTTATTTGGATATAAATATATTTTCAGAACATTTCTGCATTATAGCTTGTGTTCCTGTCGATGTTTTCTTCACAGACTATACAGTCTGTTTACCCTAACCTCAACAGTGTGGAAAGGTTTGTTCTATCCTAATTAACCCCAACTTGCCTCAATTAACCCGAAACCTCTTGGCCTCTTATTACACAATAAACCTCACATTCAACACCTACAGTTATTATGTTAAGGACCACATCAAACAAAACAGACAGGAACACCAAAGTCCAAGCATTCCTTGTATTTCACCCTTAACTCCTTACACCCTGCCCAAGAGGTGCCATGCTGCGCTTTGTGTTGCTTGTTGACAGGCGAACTAGACCAACTAACCTTCCTCCGGTCTGACAGGGGTGCTGGGGGGTGTGCGGGTCGGACTCTGACCCTTCACCTCTTCCTCAGGCTCTGGTAATGCGTCTGGAGAGGAAGTCAAATATGTTAATAATTCCACACACCAAAAGAACATGGCATAACTGGTCAAACTGGAGAAATCATTTATTTCAATCCCTTTAAAAACCAAACAGAAACAACCAACCCAGATAAATCTTTATAATATGCAACCCTTACACCACCACATACAGAAAATACAAATAGCACACAGAAAACAAGAGCACAGAACACAGGCATTGGTTATTATTATTAGAGGGTATTGCACAACACCGCAGAGGTAATAAAGACCACAAATGCAACGAGACCAAAATCAGTGCACCGTCACCTCTTCCCTTGGAGACACCACCCAGATGATTAGTAGTACACTTTTACAAACCATCCCCAAAACAAGTCTGTTAGGAAGAGGAGCAGGATGAGGAAGAGTCTCTTTCCCACAATGGAATCATGAAGATAGAGATCGCTGATGCATTTGGGAAGACTTCCTTAGAACGCAACTATCTGCATTGTGGTTCCATTGGTTAAATGGCACACTAAAACAAAATTCCCATGTTTATTCCTGGAATTCTCCAAATGGGATTTCTAAGAAAAACCTAAACATTTAGCAAATGGAATTAGCGTTTATAATTAACGCAATAATGAAAAACAAAGTGAAATGTTTATAACACGAACTATGTACTACTGTTTATTATATTTATATAGTACATTTACTAGTGTGATTGTTATAGTCATTAATGGTAATATTCACACTTATCCCTTAAACAAAATATTTTTGTTAATTATTGGGAAAAATAAATGGCAATGTACATGTTGTCCCTCTGATCTATACAGAATTTTGTTCAATATTTTCCCCAGCATATTTTTGTAGCCATTGCTTCAGAGGTTATTTTTCTGAAAACTGGGTTGGTAAAGCAGCAGGTTGTATGTGCTGGGGCCAGCTCCAAAACAACACTTTTTATTTTGTGACAAAATTATTAAAAACAAATCCTATTTTTTGCAGGCATGCTTTTTAGATATTTTCAGGAAGAACAAAACTGCAAGTAATTAATGTTGAGGTCAAAATTTTTGTTTTTTAGGAATTAGATTAACAAATGTACTAAATGTAAACATCACATTCCTTTATGATATTTATAGTCATAATTAATATCAGCAAAACACCTGCGATAAGATGATTTGAGCAATCAGCAATGACATTTTTAGGTTTGTCACAGGTATACAATAAACATTCGTTGAGGTATTAAGGGCATGGTAGTGGGTAGGTTGGGATCAGGATCAAACCCAGAAAGAGATAGAGAGAGATATAGAATAAGGGACTCCAATCAGAATGCAGGACGGAGGAGCAGACGGATGGGCCTCCCTGCAGTCAGTCTGTACCTGGAGCGTCAGAGAGGGTGGGCTCAGCCAGGTCAGAACTGGTGGAGCTCAGGGCCCTCAGCACAGCGCAGTGAAACTCCTTATGAGGAGACTCTGTTAAGGACACTTCCCCGGAGCCCATGGACCCCGTGGACGTCCCGGGGCTCCCCTGGCCACCCCCCGACCCAGTCAGGGTGTCTTGGCTAGGGAGCGATGAAGATGAGGGAGGGGAGGCCATGGAGGTTGTGGAGGTAGGCTTCACTGGGACAAAGAGGGGCTTAGGCGGTAGTGGGGGCTTCGGTGGAGGACAAGGGAACAGATCTCCCTCCCCAGGGACAGGAGAAAGACACTGTGGTCTGGCTGCGGAGTCTTCACTCTGTCCTGGATGAATTATGTAATAACAATTTCTACCCCTGTTGCTCTGCTGGTTGACTGGTAGTGAACTCGTGAGCTTTGTGGAGATCTACCTGATATGATTGTGACTCTAGACACTCCTGTAGTGGGGAACTAGTTTATACAAATTAATATCGCATTTGGAACAGGGAACAAAATACTAGTAATAATAAAAATACTTGAAAACAACGAGGGAAAAACGCATTTAATGGTAAAGAAACAGTGAATGTCCCCATCAGTTGGTCATGTTAGAATGAAGATGAAATGTAAGGAAAGTGGCATCAAGTCCTACCCTCTGGGCCTTTCTGTTTGAGTTCCACCTCCTTGCGGTAATCTTCCAGCTCCTGGTCAAACTGTTTGTTAAATGGGTTGGGACCTTTCTGGTTGATGATGACACGGGGCTGGTACTCTTTCTCTATGATGGCCTTCGATGCGGTCACCAACTCCCCCTAGAATGTGCAGACGAGGAAAACAAGTTGTTTGCGAAAAACGAGCCAGCATTATATTTTTAAATACATGGTTGTACTACTTCAAAGGCATGCCAAAACTGAACATTCTGAAAATAAACTGACATTAGTATGGATTATTCAGAAAATGTCTGGCCTATTCATGACATTAGTAATGTTTAAACCAGCATAGTAAATCATCCCCTTGAGAGTCATGGACATGTTTAACAGGTCATAACCTTGTGAAAACATTCAGATAGAAAGTGTTCATGAAAGTAGCCTTCCTTGATAACGAGGAAATGAAGGACTCACACCATCTTAATATGTGACATATATCTGCAGTTTTCCACAATGGTTGCCTGGTGAACAAGCCGTGGATTTCACCAAGGATTGAGGCCATGGAAGGTCAGGAAGTACCTTTCTAAAAGTCTTAGCGGGGCTATTGGCCTCTGAGAGTTCAAGGCCATCAATAGTGTCCGTACAGTCAGACAGAGGGGCGTCCTGCAACAGTAAACTGAGTGAAGGGATGAAGAACCCAGCGCCAAACACAGACCTACCTACACACGCACATACTCTTAGACACGTACGCATGCAGTTTGGTTCAGGGTGGCGAATGGGGCAGTCTCAAGCGTGATCGTGATACAAAAAAATAGACTAAAGAAACATGGCCGGATCATGCACTGCAACATACCACACTTCACAAGTGTGTTAAGTCAAACTAGGGACTCAACCCCAACACAGTGAAATAAGACATTTCTGTCAAGATTAAATCATATCACCCAAGACCCAAACATTGCAGCAAACAGTGAAAAGAAGGTTCTGAGCAACGCAACAGCTTTCACCATTTCGCCTCTCTACAGACGTTCAGTAATCTATGCAAACACATACAATTTAGCTTAGCATACAAACACACCAATAATGTCCTCAGTAGTCCTCTCAACTGATTCAAATCAAACTTACAAAAACCTCATAACAATGAATGAGATCCAGCAGAAATTAAATAATGGAAAGGACTCAATGGAAATCAAGAGGGTGAACCAAAAACATGCAAACTTAACTTTGAAGTAAAATGAATGCAATCCGAAAGACTGAAGGCTATAAGAGCACGTTGGGGTTAGTCATCAAAATAATGAAATAAAATGTAAAACTCAACCAACAGCCATGGACACAGCCCGGCCTGTGACTCAGCATGAGGTTCACCTCTGACCGCCATTTTACTTACCTGCCAGATGGGACTTCTCTGTGGTCAAAAAATAACAAACACATTAACTTGAGTCTCAGAGGGGTGAGATCTTGGTTCAAATACTAACTCCCATCAAATACTTTTGCTGTTGGATTTGGTCTGCTTCGATGACAAGGTCTACAGTTAAGCAACTTATAGTTCAGCAAATTATATTTCTTCCAAGCTTAAAAAAAATAAAATAAACATGCTGAAGACTTTGAAATAAGGTTTGACTGAAGCTAAACAAATGGGCCAGACCTTTGTGATATAAAGAGAACCTTGTTTTACTAAGGATGAGAATGATTTACAAACTTCAAAGCCAATTTCAGTGTAATCTTGTTAGTGGTGAGTAAAACAGGTTTGAACCTGTCCAAACCAATGTCGTACCTTGTTCCCTTCCAAGGAAATAACAGTATGTTCATAACCCAAATTTCCCTTTCCGTCAATCACTCGGAACAACACAGTAAAAGATAATAAGTTAGTAACAACCATCCTGTTGTCATTGTTCTCACTAGAACATGATGGTCCAATAGGCACGTTGTTGCTAGAACCATCATTAAGACCTTCAGGTCATTTTTGGTGCACAACACTACATACCCACTAACTGACATGCCTTTAGGGACGAAGCAACTCACTTGCAAGTTCATGCTCCAGAAATAAAATAAGCCTGATTGGTAATACTTCAAGCCCGACCGATAAAGGATTTAAGGCCAATAACAATACAAATATTTGGTGATTTAAAAATCCGATATATATTTAAAAAAATTCAGAAACAAGTAACAAAACAAATAGATTTCCCTAACATTAGTTCTTTGTAGTCCTCACTAAAATAATATGATAATGCAGTTTAAAAATAAACTTGTTTGTTTTATTGTCACAACAGAACAGAGGAACATCAAAATATATAAGTTATTTATAAGTTCTGATAAATAAAATGTATAAAAATACAAACTTAAGATATTAATTAAACTTAAAGTCATTTGAACAAAAACACAATAAAAAATCTAAATTACCAGTATTAATAGACTCTTAATATCTTCATAAATATAACTTTGAACAAGACTGGAAAAAATAGCAAAATATAAACTATATACAGTATGTGAAGTAATGTAATGAATTAGTCAGTCCTCAATAGCCGCAGTTCATCAGAGGCAGTTTAAAAAAATTATATTAATTTATTGGCCATTATAATTGCCAATACCGATAGTTTGGAAAATGCCAAATATCGGCTGATAATATTGGACCGCCGAAATATAGGTCAGGCTCTAGTAATAGTAAAAACCATTCCAATTACAACCTCCCTACTACGCAGAGTGAATGTTTTTGGTGGTTGGACAGTACAATTAGACAATGGCAGCAGAAGTATAAAACAGACCAAGACACAACAGGCAAAACTGGTTGAGACTGGCTGAAGTGATGTTTAAGCTAAAGATGTTTTCACGCTTTCCACAATAAGAAAAACCCAAACCTTGTGGTAACACCCAAAACTATATGGAGTATGTAACTAATAAGAAAAAAAAGAACAAATACATTTCTTGGTTTCAACAAACAAAGACAATCAAACCCTGCTGTTCACAGCTCATAACAACAGTGCCTGGAAGCCTATAACTCATGGAAAATATACAGAAGCAAATGGGGACTCCAAGGTGTTTTTCCGTATATATAAAAAATATAACTTTCAGTGCGAGAGATGAGCAGAGAATGAATGTGGTCAGGACATTTATCACCTTAGAGGTGGGACTCCTGACTCGACTCACTGCCTGTTTGGCCTTAACACGAGGTTTATGCATACATTGTTCATAAGATTTTTATTTAATAATTCAACTAATATAAAAACACTGGTTATGTTAACTAATACCAAACAAATGATTTTATGTCAATATTGAATACATTTAAACATTCACAGTGCAAATTATATACTACCAAATGTGTTTGAAGTACATTTTAAAATGTCTTTATCACTTCTAGTGAAAGTAAAAAGATAATGCATATTCAATAACGGAATCAAAATCTCCAGTGTTAAATTGAAGCTGGACTAAATCAGATTTTTGTATTAAGGCTAATAGACTAACAATTCATTGATTGTGGAATGAGTTCAGAATAAAAGATGGCCCCATTTACAAAAACAGAGACAATCTACGCCATAGCCTGCTGCTATTGGTCGGGTCGCGTGTTGGGGGAAGAAGCGTATTGCGCAAAGGAAATTATGCGTTATACGTATCAAATCGAAACCTAAGACATTCTGAAAAAAGTAGCAAGTGTACAGCAGTCTTTTTGTGTTTGATGTACATTACAAGAGAAACATTTTAATCACAGAGAAAAACTGTGATAAGAAAATGAATACAAAAAATGTAACGCATAGGGTATTGACAGTAAAATGGTTTTCTGGGAAATTGAGGCGGAAGTATTTTGGATCTTGGAAGTTATGTTGTTCAGCTTTAACACTGAGTGTTCAAAGTGGACCTACATAAAATGAACCAATGTTTAATGTTACATTGAGAATGTTAAATGGTTCCATGCAAACACTATTAAACTTAATTGCCCAGACTGCCTTGTTTATCATGTCAAGTTAATAACCATTAATGTATTTGTTAGTGAAAGAAACATGGTTGTTTCATAAATGTTTCTCCTATGAAGACTGCCAAATAAGAGATGAGATAAAATGTTGTTAAAAATGAATTATTCTACTGAAGCCCTTAATTTGTGGGCCTAATTTTACCTCTATACAGAAACTGAAGGTCATGCCTATAAATTCTGATCACACCAATTCTTATTTTTCTCAGTACGCTCTCTTTTGAACGTTCTTCCTCTGTTAGATTTTTTCCCCCTCTGTTTTGTATGTGTATTAATTGATTAATTACATAATCCCATTCAGATGGATTTGTGACATTTGTAAAGAAATAAAACTGTTATTGGGACTAATTACACACATTACAGATATTGTTTCTCTATTTCCATGGTTTGGCAGATTTCAAAACAAAGCTTTACTTCTCTTTGCCTGCAATTCTAGTACTTGCAATGGAGCTTCCCTTGTAAAATACTATTGCTCAAAGCTGGAAATGCTAGCGGTTTCAATATCTCTGGATTTTGCATAGCTCCAAATACTTTGAAACTACACTGGAAGCATTCATTTATTATTATTATACAATATAGCTATAAAAAAATTCCAATTATTTTAACCTCACGACAACATTCATGTTGTTTATAATTAATAAACTATATAATTTAAGGGCTTTTAAACACATTTATGGGTGGTAACTGTACAATTGACAAGGCAAAGGACACTGCAAATATTTTATGGGAGGCAGAGTTGTGTAGGTGTGGCTTTGTTAGATGTTATCTGTTCATTAAGGGATCTGTTGAACAGGCTCATGTATACTGTGGTAGTGATTAACTTGTATTGCACAACATGAAACAAAAAACCTGGGTTAACTATCTACACCTAGAAACAACACATGAACACAAGTGTAAATTCATTACACTTAAACCCATGCTTTTC